>VCCN01003983.1:521401-532472 GCA_006491835.1 Architeuthis dux
AGTATTCACCCCTGTTATTATCCGTGTACTTCTAAAATCCATTATAATGGGTATTTATTTATATACTTGAATGAATGTAAATAAAGAAAAGGAAATAGTAAATTGGGCCGTGTGATTAGGTACTAAATAAGTAGTTGGTCTTTTTAGTTTCTTTTACTTCTTCTCTGGTCTTGAAGCCTGTGTTTTATTTCGGTCGGGGTCAAGGTTTATGACATTGACCCAGGAGGAGACAAAACAATCAAATCTTTATAATTAACAAGAGTGATAATTACCCTTTGATCTTTAATTTTGAAATTCAATTCGAATTCCTTTAATTCATTATTTATTTATTGACACCATGTGTGTGTAAAAAAGAAAACCTTCTGAAAAGTTATGTGTGACCTGACCTCAAATTGAAAAACAATTTTAGATTTTTGGGGTTACACATAATTTTTTAATTTTAAAAAGTTAAAAAGTTTTAAATATTAAAAAAAACCTTTAATTACAGGTCATTCACTAAAATCAAGCACCTTCACATTTTCCACTAATTTAAATGATGACACACATTAATTAGGCATACAAATAAACAGGGTTATTTTATTTGTTCGTTTACGTTTCATATCGGGGATATGCTTTTTAAAAACTTTTGAAAGATTTTGTACTCAAAATAATTTTTTTTCTTTTTTACGAGAGAGACTCACTTAAAATCAACATAAATTTTTAAAACTATTTGTAGTAAAAATTACTAAAAAACTAACGTCGAATAAAAAATGCAATAAATAAAATTATCAATATAATCTGAAGGCATCCTTAAAAAATATGAAAAAAAGATCCAATAATCTTTAGTTCTTCGGACGATCGAGCTCCTTGTTGTTTGTGGTGTTAACACGACGTTTCGGCCGATCCATTCTTTGGTCTTCGTCAGGTGTAATAACAGAAGTTTTTAATCTCAAAGGAGGCAATCCTTATAATGGGTTTCAGTCGTCCGAAGAACTATTTGAATGTTAATGACACTTTTCTCAAAATTATATAGACAATAATTATCTTTAAATCGATCGATAAAATTTATAATTCCCGTAAAATATAAAACAATAATCAGATTTTACAAGCTTTTTGTGTTTACGTAATGAAAACAATGAATGAAGATCACTTTCTCTTAACTTGAAACAACATCAGGGAAAAAAGAGGTTATTTCACGCCACACATAAAAATTACGACTAAAAAAGCCCTTTGTCCAGAAATCACATGAATGTACAACGAGCCTCACCAACCCAGCAACGGTGAAAGAACCCATAACAACCCTTTTAACGCGAATTCGTAGTTTAACGTCCCAAATTATCATCGTTGTTATTCTTGTTGTGGTGGGGGCACTCGACGGTCAGATATCTATTCTAATTTTTAAAAAACAACTTTCAGTCATTTTTTCATCATTTTTACTGCTACTTTTGTTATTTCTATTTTTAATCAAGCTATTTCGAAGGAAAACATACCAGCTTTCAAAACTAAAAAAATGAGTCTGCTCCCAAATATATGGTAATGATGGTGTGTTTATTTTCGGATTTTTTTCACTTTGTTTTTATTAGATTTAATATCTGATTTAGTTAGTATTTTGTTGTAAGTGACCGCCCACAATAATAATAATAAAAAAGAAGCCATGTGGTGTATGATGAGTAAATACCCCGGGTGGGTACCATCCTGACAACAATCGTGATCATTTGGGACGCTAAACTACGAGATGACCATTTAATCTATCTAACAAAAACCCTAAGGAAATCACGTTTTTTGTGGTGACAAAAGTTTTTTAAAAAAGAGGATAAAAACTTTTATTAAATATTTTTTTAAAATAATAGATAGAAATCAAAGTTAATCGGGGCTTTAATTAACCAAGAAAAATTAATTAATTATTTTGAGTCGGCCTTAAAATAAAACAACAACAAACTAGAATTTGTATTTTTCGAGGTGGTCGAATCCACACCTTCTTTTCTAGACAGGTGTTACGATAGTAAAGGAAAAGTCGACTAAAAACACTGCCTGAAACTTAATTTACATATATTTTATAACTAGAAGGCTAAGTTTTATAAAAAAAGGTAAATAATTACCAGCAATTTAGGGTGAGGATGTTGAGAGTCTGCTTATTTTCCAGGGGTTTATCTACCATGGTGGTGTACTTTTAGCGTAACAACAACACTTAAGTTTCTTTCACCGTATCTATTCATTAGATAATTACACGGAACTTGTGTACGTAAGATACAGATACTGGGTTTACACCGCCTTGTTAATAGTGTAGTGTAGTCAGTGTTGCCAATTTAGCGCGTTTCTTGTTTTGGCAGTGCAAAAAGCGCTAAATTAGCGCGTTTTCGCCTAAAACATTTTGGCCATTTTCCGGCTATTTTAGACAATTTTTAGCGTCTTTTTGGTGGTTTTTCGCGAAAATATGTTTTTGAGTTGGCAACACTGAGTGTAGTACAGTGTATAGGCAACAGGTTTGTTGGCCGTGGCCCAGCGGGTATAGGCGAACCAATGACACGCGTGTCAACAGTTTCACGCGACAGGTGTTTTGGTGACACGTGATGGACTTTTTTAATTTCATTTTTTAAGTATATTAGAAAAATAGGCAGCTTATCTATAAGCATTTACCTAAAACTAAAATACATGTATACATATAAGTGACACCCTGATAACAAGATTGTTAAAAAGAAAAATTAAAATTTCGACACACTATACTAATGTTATGATATCCTGCCACGAAAAGGTTATTCCGGGGTCAGACACCTGTGCGGAAATGTAAGTGACAGGATATGGGGACCGGAAATGACACCTGCGTAGGCGTTTGAGAAACCTATAAAACTTGGCACTCAAAGAAGAGACAGACATCAGCGGAGCCGGAAGGCCCGAGACCACTATCCCTGTTGGGGACAGACAAGAGAGACCCAAGAACAGAAAACTCAGATACCCAAGCAACCAGGAGGCAGACCGCCTAGGGCTGGGAAGACATAAGACCAAGTTCCCCTGTTGGGAACGGTCTCTCAGCACCCATCATCTCTCTCCCACGCTTCATCCACCGGCCGACGAAGTGTATGCTGTGTATACTATGAAATAAAAATATATCCAGATATTTTTACAAGCAAGTCTTCAAGTTTCCTTTCTATCCAAGTCCAGTCACATTAATGCAACGTTATCAACAGAAGTAAAAGGAACACACATTTTCCTTGAAATCAACGAATTTTGTCGTCTTTCCATCCAGCCACGTGGGCGAGCCTTTCTCCGGTATAGACCAAATGTTTTATTTCCCATCACAGATCCAGCTCTCTTGCAAATGAGCAACCCAACGACTAGATGTCTCATGTCGGCAGAACATGTAAAAGACGATTATGCAACATTGGAAATTAGCCATTAAACAGCTAGTGAGAACAGAAGCTCCCCCTTCTTTCTTGAATTTACTGACATAAAACGAAAGATTGTCAATTCAAGCCTAGCTCCCTGAATTAACATTAAGGAATTATTTCAATTTTTTTCTCCTATCATTGAATTTAATAAATAAGTGGTTGTTTGATAAAATACAAATAATTTTTTTACTTTCAATTCTATTGGAAATGACCAATTTAATATGATTTACCCAGAGTACAGCACTTTGGTCTACATCATTTTAGCAAATATCAGTTTGTCTAAATCACTTTGGTCTAGAACCACTTTTGTCCCAACAATATCTCCAAAAGTTCTCAATGAATTTCAATGACATTTTGTTGAATGGTTGGCCATGGGCTATGGAGGAATTGATGAAACTTTGGGGATGATTCAGGGATTTTTTCCGATTGAGAGATATTTTTTTATTCAATTTTTGGACGGATCCTGGAACTTTTTTCCTCTCAATCAAAAAAAATCCTTCGATCCACCCCCAAATTTCATCAATTCTTCCTCAATTGATAAAGAATTGATGAAATTTTGGGGTGGATCAAAATCGTTTAGACAAAAAAAGTGATGTAGACGAAAGTGCTTTTAGACCAAAGTGATTTAGACAAATCTGATATTTGTTAAAGTGATGTAGACAAAAGTGCTTTTAGACCAAAGTGATTTAGACAAAATTGATATTTGCCAAAGTGATGTAGATGAAAGTGCTTTTAGACCAAAGTGATTTAAACAAAACTGATATTTGCCAAAGTGATGTAAACAAAAGTGCTTTTAGACCAAAGTGATTTAGACAAAACTGATATTTGCCAAAGTGATGTAGACAAAAGTGCTTTTAGACCAAAGTGATTTAGACAAAACTCATATTGCCAAAATGATTAGATGATATATGTATGTTAAATCAATAAACATGCTGAAGCAAGCTCCCAACAGCCCCCATTCCATTTCCAGTCCCAGTAAACGTGGACTGGAAGTGGGAACGGGAAGACATTCAGTTCTTTACAGGCAAACAGCCCTATCACACTTGTATCTTGTTCCATCTTCTTTTCTTAATGCGCTAAACACAGTTACAAATGAGAAACACGTTTGGACCTCAACAGTTAGAACAGAAAGACTAACAAAGTGAACAAAAGGCACTTAATACAACAAGAATGTTACGCCACCTACCCTTAAGGTTTCATACTCTTGGTTCCAGAAAGAAAAATTACAGGTTCCGCCCGCTTTTCGAAAGTAGAGCATTCCTATCAAACTTTTTGAAAGCCTTAATGACATAAAGCGAAGAAGCAATACCATTAATTTGTATGGGGAAAATTCTTGAGCGTTTCCAGACCCACAAAATAACCTTCTATGTCTGCCAGTTTTATGTTAAGCTTGACACCCTTACAAGCTCTCTTAGGCTTTTCTGATACATTAAGACACATCTTGCTAATGGTTGCACAAAATAAATCAAGATAAAGCACCGATGCTCACCGACACAGATCAAAGCTATGTTGGCTTGAGGTTTTTGTAAAAGCTATGGTGTAAAGCCAGATCAAGCTAGTGTAGCATGTTATACAGGGACTAAATTGAAAAATACACATAAATATTAAAACTCATAAATTTTTTACGTGATATGAAACTTGGTGAAAACCTTCAGATGAACCATCCTTATCCTCCACTTCCTCCTCCTGATACTACTACCACAGCTAGTAATGCTACTACTACTACTTTGTTTAGAATCACTTTGAAATCGGAAATCACAGATATGGACGTAAGGATGGTGGATGCATTGTTGAACTTATGGTTCTTGTTTCTTTTCTTACAATGTTTAAAAATTCAGTTACTGATTTTTCTCTAACTAAAACTTTTTATAACTAATTGGCAACTGTTGTTATAAAATTTATTTTGGCCTGAAAATTCGAGATATGAATTTTCAGTGATTTTTTATTTATTCATTTCTCACTATTCTTATCTTTGTCTGATTTTTTTCATGACAAGAAATTGAGGAAAATTCACCTGAAGAAGGTCGGAAAATAGATGGAGAAACAAGCTGTGAAACGAAAAGAAGAAAAATGTAGATAATCAATGAAGAAACTCACCATAAAATCTCAGACTTAAGCAGAAAATGTATTACAAATACACCACAGATTTTCTGGCAACGGATTATCCAGCACCTCTTTAACCCATAAGAACCCACTGTGACATCGGTGTCACATAGAATTTAATTGATTCCTTGATTTTAACTCATGAAGTCTACTAAGTGTCACATACAATTTAATTGATCTGCACAGTCTCTTATATATTTTATTTTATCCTTGATTTTAACTCATGAAGTCTACTAAGTGTCACATACAATTTAATTGATCTGCACAGTTTCTTATATAATATTATATTTTATCCTTGATTTTAACTCACGAAGTGTACTAAGTGTCACATACAATTTAATTGATTTGCACAGTCTCTTATATAATATTATATTTTATCATTCATTTTAGCTCATGAAGTGAACTAAGTGACATCTACTGAACATCCTGGTGCAGTCACGTGACTGTGTTTCAATTTGCCTACCCATAATCCCACATACTGTTCCTTCAAGTAGAAATGGGTCTGGGTTCTTATGGGTTAAATCTGGACAAAATTATGGGCAGACACTGAAATTTCTCGTGGCTCTCACACTAGTTCACTGAGTGGCCACAGTTGGTGTTGTGTTTGGAGCCATCTCTTGATTGTTTATACTGCAGTGGTTGTTACTGCTCCATCAATTTTGTCAAATTCACAGGCCAATTTGCTTACATTTATCTTTAGTAATGGCTTCCTAGCAAAGTGCAGGCGTGAGTGGTTTTATAAAGCTCAAACACAAGTCCATATCAATTGCAAAAAAAGCTGGAAGTGTTGAGAAAACTCGACCTCAGTGAGTCCTAATGCCTTAAAGATATGAGATGTGCATAAATAATGGGTCAGAGGTGTATTATTGAATTACAGGAGTCCCCCGATATAGCGTGGTTCAATATAGAGTGCTTCACAATATAAGGAGGTGGTTTGGTAGACCACAACATATTTACCTATACGTATTATCGCCCAGTTGTCCAGAAATCCATGAATAAAAACAAAATTTCTTCAAAAGATTTACTTAATATGACTAGAATATTAAATTTCTTTAATTTGTAATCAATCAACATTTAATTACATGGTGGTAATTTCTTTGATTCTGTGATAAAAACAACACCTTCATTCCTCGGTGAACGTTGACTTTTGATTATCCATGGTTCAGTTATAACACGGTTGTCTTTCTTGGACCCTAAGACCTGTGTTTTAAAGGGGGACTACTGAATTATTACATGACTTCTCTTGGTCCTGTAAAATGGATAATACTGCACGGTTCTGGTACCCATGATCCTGCAAAATGGTGTAGCTGTACTAATTATTTGCTGAACAAATAATATTTTTTTCCTTCTACCCGGTGTGTGTGTGTAAGAGAGAGAGAGGGAATGAGAGAGAGAGAGAGAGACAGACAGAGAGAGAGAGTCACAGAGTTTGATTTATTGGCTAAATTGACAAAGTAGATTCAGCAAGTCACTTCAGCTACATTGTTACTCCAAGAGTGTCTGTTTTGTTGATTGACTAAATTTAAAAACAGGTCTGGTTAGTCACTCAATAGAAACCGTCACATAACCAATGTCTTTTGGCAGCATGCCATGTTGGGGGTGATCAATTAAAAACTTTGAAAAGGGGGTGATCAATGAATAAGTTACCTCTCTTGGATTTTGTTGGGCAGGGATCACTAAAAAAGTGTAAATTTTAAAGAAAATCAAGTGTGAATGCTGCCGGACACAAACTAAGGTGTCAATTTAGCATAAACTTACATTGAAAATTGAACCCCCACTAAAAACCTATTATGGGGGGAATTTTCAAAAAAGAAATAAAAAGTTTTTTCTAGACATAATCAGGAGTAAATGTTTAGATTTTCAGCCCTCTAGCTCCATTGGTGCAGCCTGTATGTGTGTTACATACATAGCCAGTTAGCCAGACCAACTTATAAACTGAAGAAACCTATGTTGAGAGTTCTGGTTGATGGTTTCTAATTCGGTTTGCCATTTTATGCAGCGAATGAAAATTGTTACAAGATAAAGAGTCGGATGGAATGATTGTCTTCTCGTTGTGGCCTATGATCAGTGGGAGGCCTAATTCAGACTTACAAGAGAAAGAAAAGGGAACCATAATTATTTTGGACAGACCAGCTCAGAGAGGTCAGAAAGACAGCCGGTGAGGAACAGTACTACATCTGGGGCTAAGCTTGTAATCCACAACACCTCTTGCTGTTAAAAATAAGGGGCCTCTTTCTCTCTTGAGAAATTAGTAATTAAATAACTTTCAAGAAATTAGTAATTAAATAACTTTCAAGAAATTAGTAATTAAATAACTTTCAAGAACTACTTGGAAAGGAATTCCAGAAAAGAAAAATTACTTATTTTAGAATCAATTAGGAGATAAGATGAAAACCATTCAAGGTCAGATAAATTCTTCTTTGGGTAAAAAGAAAATGAATGTACATCTCCTTCAAAAATCTAGGAGTGCCTAACACAACAGTCTTGATTTTGACAATTCTCTGCTAAAAATAAGTTATGGTAAACTATTTTGGAGCTTGAATGTCCTTCAGCTAACATGAATTAGTCAAGTTACCTGAAGGATATTCAAGATCCAAAATAGTTTTCCTTAACTTATTTAGAAATCGGCAGAAACTTTCGCAAATTTTTTCCAGTCTATCTTTAAAAGTGAAGAATATGGTCCTCTAATGGAAGAAAGTTACGAAAGTCAAAGATTTATAGATGGGAATATGGAAGAGTTAGTTATTGAACTAGATGAAGTTTTTAAAAATTGTTTGAAAATCTGAATGAGACAAAATCTATTGGTCCAGATAAAATTGCTGAAATATTTGGCAGAATATGAAAACTTTGTTACTGGACTCACAAGTTTATTTAATGCATGCATAGATCAATAATGTATACCTAAAATATGGAAGACTGCGGTTGTTATCCCAATACACAAAAAAAGTTCAGTTCACCTATCAGAGAATTATAGGCCTGTATCACTTGTGTAATTTGTAAGTTGTTTGAAATCTTTTTAAGGGAACATATACTTGATTATGTGTACCTTGTAATTACTGAAAAACAGCATGGATTTTTGAGGGGTAAATCTTCTTTATCAAATGTACTCAAAACTGTTGAGAAAGCCAATGAATATTTGTCAGAAGGAAATTGTGTTGACATTTTGTACTTTGATTTTAGTAAAAAATTTGAAGCAATTGGATTGAGTAAAAATGTGTTAAATATTATCAGAGATTTTCTAGGGAACCAAACAATGAGAGTAAGAGTTGGAGACACAGTATCAAAGAATAAAATTGTTTTGTCTGGAGTTCCTCAAGGATCCGTGCGCGACCTATCCTGTTTTTACTTTTTATAAATGATCTTCCGGAATCCATGGCTAATATTATTAAAATGTTCGCTGACAATGTTAATGTGATTGTAAACCCCCATGAACTAGAGTCCATTCAAAATGACCTAAACCTATTATACTTGTAGGAATGTAATTGGCTGTTAAAATTTAATCTTGAAAACTGCAAGATTTTACACATCGGAAATGAATACAAATTTTTAGGGTAAATTTTGGAAACATGTAATACAGAAAAATACTTGAATTTTAGAAACCGCATATACTTTTCTATATCCAAAGCAAAAGCTACTATGGTGTGGTTGTTGCACAATATGATATCCAGAAACTCATATGTCATGAAAATTGCTTTTAAGTCGCTAATAAGACACTACCTCGAATATTGTTGACAATTGTAGGCTCCAAAAGCGTGCCATGGAAATTGGAAGATTATTTTGGATTTGGATCAGAGAAACTTTACTAGAATTATTGCGGGAATAGATAATTTAAGTTAAAGGGATAGACTGGAAGAAATGGGTCTCGCAACATTACTTGAATGTAGAATGTGCAGATTTGATTATAACAATTATGATAAAAACTTGTTTAACCTCTCTAATAGAAGAAATAATCTAATCGTATGCCCCAATAAATCTATAGATTTCTTTAGTGAGAGAGTTGTGCACTATTGGAATAAATTGCCTGAATATGTGAAGAATAAAAGTAGTATTAACAGCTTTAAAAATAGTATTGACAAATTTTGAGAAAATGGCATGAAAAATAAATTAAATTGTCAGTATTAAAAGAATTTAAGTTATTACGTATAAAGTATGGCAAGCAGATGTGTGATGTGGCAATACAGAGCTGATAAAAGATTTTTTTTTCTTTTTAAATTCACTTGAACTAATTAATTTATCTAAATGAAGTGTTTTCCATTATTGATAACGATGTGTAATGTTTTCATGCTCTGTGTAATGTTTGTAATGTTTTTTATGTATTTTTTATTGTTGACAAGACAATATTTTACAATGTGATGCCCATAGAAGCATTACATATAAACAAATAAATAAATAAATAAAGTACATTTTCACCTTTTTTTCTTTCAATTTGATTTAAATTATCCCATTTTTCCATTTATGGAGAAATTGTCAAAAAAATATAGGTACTGAAAAATGTTTCTTTCAATTATGTCAATTCCAGTCATCCATATTTATCACAAGCAATTCAAAATAAACAGTAACTACCTCACTTTGTGGAGGGGGAGACTTTAAGATTACGTAACATCAAAGCTGACCTTTAAACTCTGTTCACTGGTCAATCGACACCTTGAGTGAATAGATATATTTCCAGAAAAAAAAAGGAAGCAATATTTTTTTATTTGCAAAAATATTGCAATTATAACCAAAATAAAAACATCAAAGAAGATATTTGAATTTTGCAATACGTCTTAAAAGAGCACTAAAAAGGTGCGTTTCTTGTTTTGGCAGAGCAAAAAAAAGGGGCTAAATTAGTGCGGGAATGCTAAAATATTGTGTCCATTTTTTGGCGTGTTTTGGCCATTTTAGTACTTTTTTAGCAACACTGAACACTTCTACTTGCAGCCCCCTGGACATAATGGATGCCCCCTCCCCCACCCATTCGCTGTACCCAGGCACACACACATAGGTACATCAGTAAGTCTGTAGCCTAATGATGAAAAAAGCATTCATTTTACACAAGAAATATTTATTTTTCAAGATAATCTCCTTCCTTGTCAATGCACCTAATTCAGTGGTGAATATTAATTACATAGATCAAACATTATACAGTGAAAATTTCAGCCTACAGACATTGATCTACCCTTATATATATTCAAAACGTGTGTCTGTGTATATATATATATATTTTTCTGAAGAAGCCAGAATGAACTGGCGAAACTTCAAAATAAATTAAAATTTCATTTGTACACAACAAGGTCTTCTGAATTGTCAATCTAATATTATTGGATAAATTATAATCCACATCAATACACTGGTCATATATATACAATAGCATAAAGGTTATCCAACATAATGTTGCTAGGAAAAGACAATGTGGAGACAAGAAATTATTTAATAACATGTTTCGACTTATTAAAGTCGTTTTCAAAAGGAAATCGGTGAAATGATGTGTCTGCATGGACCAAGGTTTCTGTCTGTAATGGTAGTAGTTAGTGAGTGTGTGTGTTTATTATTTGGTGGTAAGTCTTTCTGTCAAGTGTGTGTAAGGTCAACTAAAGTCCATCACCAAACTGCTGATAAAAATC
>VCCN01003983.1:534691-566828 GCA_006491835.1 Architeuthis dux
ATAAATATCTCTACATCATTAAAGACCAAAAAAGAAAAATGTAAAAATGATAAAATTAAAGTGGGGAATTTTTATAAAATTAAAAAATACAGACGACTTAATTAACAGCAGAAACAACACAAATCATTTCTAGAGATAAATTAGAAACCTTCCTTGGATATATAGAGAGAAAGAGATGTGCTACCCACAACACTGGTTTATCGCTGGGTTTAGGTTATTCATGTGTTCTGACATTTATATGCAGGTCTAGTTAAATACAATGGACAAGGAACATCTTGTTAATCTTTTATTAAATTTTTCTTTTAATGAGATAGAGAACGTATGTTTGGATCCATGGAGTGTATTAATTGTCCAAAAGAGTTATCATACCAAGCGCTTTTGGCTAAACTGTCATAACCTCAGGACAACAGGAGTTAGCTTGTGCTATTATTAGAAGCACTTCCTGTTGTCTAGACAGTTGATCTTTGGGTCAACCTAAGCGTCCCTATTTTGTCGCTGTTTTAGCCAATACGATTCAGTCAGAATCAACTTGTCAACTAAGCCAGTAACATCTATTTCTGCGTCTTCTAAATCAGCCCATGAAAAGATGAACTGAATCTTCTTAATACTAACTAAACTATTATATTCTTCTGCCCTATCTTCTAAAATACTAACCACTACTAAAAGCCACTAATACTAAGACTAAAGAAGAAATCAGATAACTGAACGAACAAACTTCTCACTTTGTATTTTTCTACATAGAAAATAAGGTAGGTCCTTTTTTCATTTATATTATTTGTTTGACTTTGTCACTTCATTGGAAGCCCAAGTCATCACAAAATAATTAGCCATTTTCAAAGTCTTTGACAAATCCAGGATTTTTTTAACCACTGTGTATTTGGCTTAGCCATTACTGTATGATGTTTTAAGTGGTGGGAAAAGTTCATTCTAAGTTGGGAAGGGTTTCAATTGCAAAATACATTCAAAACATTGATGACATTTATATGTATGTATGTATGTATGTATGTATGTATCTATCTATCTATCTATCTATCTATCTATGTATCCAGACTTTGCCCTGCCAACCGTTCATAGTAGAAACTTTAAATTTTGCACACACACTCCCTTCACTGAGTAGGGAAAATGTTTTTTTTTGCTGTTTTTTGAAAATTCCCCCCAAATAGGTTTTTAGAGGGGGGTTCAATATACAATGTAAGTTTATGCTAAATTGGTCACTAGTTTGTTCCCACTTGTTTTTTGAAAATTCAGAACTTTTTTAGTGATCACAACACAACTTTTTAATTGATCACCCAAACACAGCATATATGGTTGGCAGTGATTCATAATTTCCCTTGGAATACTAGTATTAAATATTTTTGGTTTACCTTAAAAACCTGTTAATGCTGAATGGTTTTTAAAAGTTAATATCCAGAATACGAGGCAAGGTAAAAGAAGAAAAGAAAATTAAGATTGATTAACATAGCAGGTTGTTACACATGAAATATCATTTTTTTCATATCATAGAGAACAATTCGAACTGTTCAGCATTGGTTCAATAGGTTTAGGTCTGTAAATATGGATACTACCAGGATCTACTGTAAGATCACCCAGGGCAGTAAAACAGAAAAAAAGCAAATTTGGGTGAAAGAAATGGACCAAATAATAGCTCAGGGCCATTATTCAAAGGCCATCACAACTGCTAAATTGAGTATATAATAAAACAATAAAAGTTACGACTCACATGTTTTTATTCACTTCACTATCAATCGGCAACTCGTATTAACTGTATTTGGTACTTCTTTGGACAGTGTTTTCTTTTTAAGTTGCTACGAGAGCCGAACACATATATATTATATATATACTAAATACAGTCTATATATTATATAGACTGCATTTAGTACCTGCAAAAACAAAAAATAATTTAATTTTCTAATAAATAAATAATATAGTTTGTTTGTTTTCAAACTCATTAAGTATCAAGCGAATTAATTTCTTTGAAGTAACTTTTTCTTTATACAATGAATTGGCAGATATTTCGGACTTGATGTCTTAATTAGTATACGCGTATTCAAGGGGTCCGATTTTTTTCATACTAAAGAGCATTAAAACATAGATGCTTTCAAATTTTCATCTACAAAAACTTGACCCCCAAATAAACACCCATGTGCAATCTATCGGGTGGGTGATCTTACAGTAGATTCCGGTAATAATAAACCTCAATGGCGGCCCAATCCTCTTCTTAATGATGAAGAATTATCAACAGCAGTGGCCAATGACCCACTAACAATGGTTAAAGCACTTTCTGGAGATTTTAGGACAGTGACCAGATCACATAATCTCAAGGCAATAGGAAAAGTTAAAAAGTTGGAAAAATGTGTCCCACATGAACTGAATGAACAGTTCCAGACCCCACATCTCTCAGCTGACTGTGTCTAAGCTTGGGGAATTGGGATATGAAGTCTTGCAGCATCCTCCATATTCACCTGACATTTCTCCTACAGATTAGGATCATCTTTTCAAGCATTTTGAACTTCATAGCCGTAATGAAAAGTTCAATAATAGGAAAGCCATAATTTGTGCTTTTACTGAAAACTTTTACTGAAAATCTTTACTGAATATGTGACCACTAAACTTAAAAGATTTTAAAAAGAAGGTATATTATCATTAGAGGATCATTGGAAAAAAGATTATTGCTTCAAATGTGTCATATTCTGATTAAATATTTACCATTTGTTCTTGTTTATATCATTCTTCATCTTACTATTCAAAAAACAACATTTAATATGTAACAACCTAATATTTCGTAAAGTATTTTGACAGTGACAAAGTCTTCTTTTGGTTACAAAATGACAATTTATTGACTTTTAAATCTTTCATTTCGAATACAGCCTATTATTTTCCTTTTCATTGTTCTCTAGATGGACCTCGTATGACAGCAGACGATGACACAAACATTGACTTTAGCTGCAAATGAAATAAAGAAAGAAAGAAAGAAAAGCAGTATACAGAAAAAATATTTTCATCATATTTTTCAAAATTGTTTTGTTACAATTTTTTAGTTTCTGTGCATCTTTTGTTTCTAAAAAATAAATATTTTTAAAAGATTTGTCTGAAAAATTGAAAGTAACAAAATTACAAAGAAAAGAAAAACTGATCTTATATTTACAATAACTGAATAAATAAATATTTTATCCTGATTTGTTTTTTTTATAAGATGAAGCATCGTTAACCATTATTAGATTTTGACTAGTATTTTCTTTCATCTTGAATTTTTTAGTTGCTTTTTATCGCAACTTACTCAGACCGTCAGTAAGCAAATTAGAAATAAATAATGAAGAATAAGCTCTTGGCAGGACTCGAACTCACATCTCTTTGACTGGGAAGCTGCCTATATACCACACAGCTCTACCAAATGAGCTACTAGAGCTCTTAAGACTGGCAGAAATCAAATCTAACCTTTAAATGGTTAATATAATATTTTTTACTATAATATTACTACTACTTCAACTAGTGTACATAAAAACAATAACAAATATGGCACCGAATAATTGAGGACAAAAATAAAGGATGGGTTCAAGGGTTAGATTTAATCTTCTGCCAGCTGTATGAACTCTAGTAGCTCAGTCGGTAGAGCAGTGCTGTACAGTTTCCCGAGGTAAAAGAGACATGAGTTCAAGTCTCACCTAGAGCCTTATTCTTTATTTCCGATCTGCTGTGTTTACTCACTGCCGTAGATTGATGGTCTGAGTAAGATGCAATAAAAAACAACTAAAAATTGAAAAATGGAGTAAAATACTGGTAAAAAATTAACCCTTTTAGCACTATGGCCATTTTGACCATATAGCAAAAAACACTACTGTCAACCAAAACTGTCACCAAAGGTTTGTTCAGTTTTTAAGCTGGTCCGGCTGGCCCTTTAAGGCCGATATATCGCCTGTGTAGTGTTTTTGGCTATGTTATCAAGTCTGATATATCGGCCTGGCAGTGCTATATGGGTTAATAATGGTGAAATAAATATGTTGATTAAAATGTTGATAATTCCTTTTTTTCTGTAAAAGATTCTTTGGGATTGCTTTACTGCTTCTGATAATTATGCTAACAGAATGTTTTATTTGAAAAAAAAAAGTTAAGCAGATGACCCTGATAGATATGGACGCTAAATGAAAAAAAGTTTTTTTTTTAAAAATCATTTTACAAATGCAGGTAATTTTGGGGGTGTTTAAGATTCGGCTGAGCCAAAGAGAGTAAAGCTTCCACTTTAAAAGTTACTTTTTCTCAAAAATGGAAAAATTTCCAGAAGAAATGGTCAGATTCAAATATTTCGGTTTTTACTAGAATAAGTTTCACTGCAATAGGCACAAAACCAAATCTGCAGGTTAACGGAAAAACATCTGTACCAGATTAGCCATAACATCTACTCAAACCAATATGATTAACAGAACTGATAACCATATTAGGAGAGATACTCAGTTTTAGCCATTTCATTAATATGGCCGAAGAAATAACAATCTTCCTAAACAGAAGAGCTACACTAAGTATTTCTGTCAGTCAATGTATATCAGCAAGAGTGCTTAAAATGATCTTTACTTTTGTATTCACGGATTTTAAAAAGTTATCTACACTTAAAACACTTAAAAAATATTTCAAGAAAGAGATTTGTAGATTTTTGCTATATGCTCATTGGTCAGTAATGAATATGAAGAAATAATGACATATTTTAATTGAAAAACAAGCCAACATTAAAGCAAAATTCAAAGAGTTTTTTGGACAATTGAACTCATTCTTTTTGTTATTTTTGTTGTTCCTAAAACGTTTTGGCTGATCCATTCTGCAGCCTTCTTCAGGTGTATGTAAAGAGAGGGAATCTTTTTGCTGTAGTGCCAAGTAAAAAAAATGGTAGCAAACAGAAATCTTTTTCACATTAACAGCAACACTTGTAACATAGTTCAATTGTTCAAAAAGCTCTTTAAATGTTAACGACTCTTCTCAAAATTATACACAATATGAAGCAAGATGTTTGGACAATAAATTTGTCTTATAACAAAAGAAAAACATTCATTTAAACACATTTAATGCTTCAAATTTCCAAAACAAAACAAAAAAATGGCCGTCATAAAGGTTTTATGTAAATATATCACAACTTTTCTTTCTTTGCTGTTGGAGTTTGAATTTTAACTTTAAGACTTTGAAATCTCTACAAATTTTTAATCAATAAGTAACATGTAAAACACCGCGAAAAATATCACAATGACAACACAAAGTTTATTCAATGGTTTCTGATTTTTTTTTCTTTTTTCTAAGCTTTTTGGCAAACAAGACTGTCTTCTAATCACAGGAATCACATGATCAGACCAAATCAACAAAATACTTGCTTAAGCTTTTTTTTATTTATTTTTTTCACTAATTTCTTCTTCTATTATATTTTTCTTTTTCCTCTGTCTTTCTTTTTCATTTTTCTTTTCTTTCGTCTTTTGTTCATTTTTTGCAGTCTTGTTATTTTTCAAAATCTTTTTTTCAGCAGTTTGATCAGTTTTGTGGGTTTTATGAATTAGGGTCTGTGCTTACAGAGAAAACACGAAAAACATAAAATATGTTTTTATGTTAATTGTTCATGTCTTTCTTTTTAATTAAAGTCTTTTTTTTTTCATCAATTAAATGAGTTTATGTTTCATCTTCATGAAAGCAATAATAAAAAGAAACAATCCTGAAATCAGAAAATAGGTAATATATATATATATATTTGTGTGTGTGTGTGTGTGTGAGTATATATGTATGTATATATGTGTGTGTGTGTATATATATATATATGTGTGTGTGAGTGAGTGTGTATGCATATTTATATATGTATGTATATATCTATATATATTACTTTCATCTGTTTGTCTTGTCTAATCCATTGAGGATCAGATTTAAAGAAATTAGTTTTTAATTGTCAGTTTTTTGTTTTTATGATCATGTTGGGTTCACAGCAAAAAATGCTGAAACAAGGGGGGGATTCAAAGATTTGTTCTCAGCAGGATAATATTTGAAGATAGCAGCAGTCAAACACTGGGGCCTGGACCGTGGGGAAGGAATATGGGTGGAGGGAAAAATGGAAAATATATGTAAGTCTGTTCCTTTGAGAGTTGCAGACCATCATGGTCCATAATACAAAGTGCCAATGTCCAATTAAAATTCTCAGTGAAAAATTTCACTGAAAATGATTTAAAATAAAATAAAAAAAAGAAAAACCAGGTGTGTTGTTCCCCATCAACATCTTCAAAAGATGAAGTGGTTGAATTTCTGGTTTTGCGCAAGAATCTGTAAAATACTAAGGTGTATCAAAAGTATGTACGTCTATTACAGACCTTTATTCCAAAGCTTATTTCATGTACACATCTAAAGACTATCTATGTCTCCATTATATTTTAAAATATTATTATCATATATATCATATCATTATCAATACTAATTAGCTATACCTTTTGTTTCAGATGTTATACAAGTATTGAGATTCTGGCAATTTTGAGGCATTATTTTAAACTGGGCTTCAAAGCTGATGAAGCTGCTCGCAGAATTTGCAAAGTGGAAGGAAATGAAACAATATCTGACCGTACGGCCCAAAACTGGTTTGAGCATTTCAAGAGTGGTGATTTGTTCGTTTAAATGAAGGCCAGAAGTGGATGATCATCAGTTGTAAATTATGATTGTTAAAAAAAAAAGGTAGAGTGTGGAGATTTGGGTGGAGGTCACAGATTTGACCCCCACAGGTATTGAAAGTTGTGGACAGGATATCGGCTGCAAGGTGTCAGGGGACTGGAACACACATCCGGTGTTCAGGGGTCATAAACAAGATGTCGACTGAACTTGCAGGTGGTGGCTGGAAAATCAGTGTGGGCGTTCGGTCCCGGTATAAGCGACACAAGAGGCCCTCAGAAAAGCAGTGAGACACAGGACATCCGCATAGAGAGACAGACCACCTAGGCTGGGGAAAGACACAAGGCAAGTTCCCCTGTTGGGAACAGTCTGTCGGCTCTCATTGTCTCTCTCCCACCCTTCATTCTCTGCCACGACACAATGTATCTTATGAAATAAAAATATATCCTCATATTTTTATAAATAAGTTTTGAGTTTTCCTTTTTCTCCAAGTTCAGGATTTTTCGGACCAAGATGGCTATACAACAAGAGGAGAACTTGACCACCAGCTCTCGAAAACTTATATTAATAATATAGTGGAGTCATAGATAGTCTTTAGATTGGTACATGAAATAAGCTTTGGAGTAAAGGTTTGTAAAAAACGAAAATACTTTTGATACACCCGAATACTTGCATTTGTACCGAGCTTTAATCTGACAAAAGATAGTTGCCCTTTCCCTACAGAAGCAAAAAATTATTTTTGTTCTTCGTTTTATTTTTTGTTTTTAACTTCAAGATTTTGTGAATCGTGTTATGGCGGTTCTCATCACAACCACCAACAAATGCTAAAGCGGTTAAAAAAAAAAGTAAGAAATTATGTAACGGAAATTTTTTTTTTTACTTGACCTCATATTCTGAATACCTATTTGGAATCTTTTCGTATTGTAATAATCTCTCAAAGTTGTAAGAAACAAACAAGAAAAAAGGATTATATAAATAAGTTTTTTATAATAAGAGCAAAAATGATATGGAAGTCTTTTGCCAACAATCAACATTTTTATTTTACTATATAGTAAAAGAGGTGCAGAGTGGCCAAACAGTTAATGACACAGAGAATGCGATTGGCAAGTTCAAACTCCAGCTGAGACAGTTTGCATTCACTTCATACTAATGCCCTTGGGAAAGGCATGAATCCATTTGTTCTTCCTCCAGCTATGGGTAAATAGTAGGGCAGACTTGGTTCTTTAGCTATGGTTGGCAACCAGTCTAGGAGATGGACAACTCTGATTCCAAACCAGCCTGAGGATGTTGGATATTTAGGCAGCCATGGGCGGAGGTCACAGATTTGACCCCCACAGGTGTTGAAAGTTATAAACAGGATATCGATGAAAACCCCAAACTGCAAGGTGTCCAGAACCGGAAACAGACACACCAGGTGTTCAAAAGTCATAGACAGGATATTGACTTAACCCTGACTGCAGGGAGCGGGCTGGAATATCAGTATGGGCATTTGAACCCAATAAAAGCAACACAGAGGCCCTCGGAAAAGCAGAGAGACACAGGACGCCCTCAGAAAGGCAGAGAGCAGCTGGGCCTGGGAGCACGGGGCCAATTCCCCTGTTGGGAACAGTCTGTTGGCTCTCATTATCTCTCTCCCACTCTTCATTCTCCGCCACGACACAATGTATCTTATGAAATAAAAATATATCCTCATATTTTTATAAACAAGTTTCGAGTCTTCCTTTTTCTCCAAGTTCAGGACTTTCCTCCCGCGGACCAAGATGGCTATACAACAAGGAGGGATAGGCTCTGTCAGGCTATTTCGCCCTTGACACACCTATGATGACATTATCTGTGGTGCACCAAAGACCCTGCACTGGGTTACGGATTATTAAAAAAAGAAATCCTTCTAAGCCTTTCGAGAAGTTTATGCTTTGCTCACAAGGCCATCAGGGCAAAAGTTTACTCCCAAACAAGACGGAAAATTGTTTTCTCTATTCATTTTTTGTTCTTATAAAAATTGAGCATTTTTTCTTTTTTTCTTTTTATGACCCTGTAAGGGAAGCTGTTTCTGAAAGAGTTTAATTTGCATATTCAAAATATGAAGCCAGGTAAAAAAAATGGAAAAAATACCAGCAAGTTCCCATGTAATGTTGCCCTTTCTTTCATTTATTCTCAATTTAAAGAAATTTCAATTTTACCCTTCTTTAGTCAGGAGAGATAAAATTTAACCACGTATCATCATTTTAATTCTTTCCAGTAAGCAATATTACAATGGACAATACAAGAATAAAATTTTTAATTCGATATCATGCAGCTCAGTTTTTTTCTAAATGAACATATTTGTACCAGAAAATAGTGTTTCTTTTCTTTACCAGACCTCATATTTTAGGATAAGATCAATAGTTTCATATAAGTTTTTAAATGTTAATTTGTATGTTATATTCTAATATATTTTAGATTGATAAATTTTCGCATTGTAACACAAGAATTTTTTCTTTTTAGTTCATCACAAATTTTTGATATGTATTTGAAACTTTAAGTCAGGAGTCAGCAACTTATAGCCTGTGCACTGGGGCTGACCCGCAAAGGGATTTTTAACTGCCTGTGAAGGCATTGTGACCAGCCCACAAAGGGATTTTTATTGCCTGTGAGCAAATATTGGGATACTATGCTTGCTTTTTATGTTTTAAACATTCTTTGTGTCTTTTTAATAAATTCAAAAGATGCCTTGATTGAAATGATTTTTTAGAGTGCCTTAATCATTGATTTGAGGCAAAATATAACTAGATGTATTTAAATGCATAATTCTTATATTTCAAGTTTTTTTTAATGGAATTTATCTGGCGCACCATCCACTCATTAATACACGATCCGGCCTGCAAAGCCAAAAAGGTTGCCGACCCCTGCTTCAAGTGATAGCTTTTCTTTTCAGGCCTCAGAAAGCAATGAGCAAAAAAAAGAAATGTTTATAAAAGATTAAAAAAAACTCATCAAATCAATTTATAACTGTCACACATGAGCATTAAAAACAGAAATACTCTTCTGTCTTGTGAGGAAAGAAACTTTGTTAGATCCAGGATTGTCAAATACACGATTTTTTGGCTGATTTCTTCCAATTTAGCCGGTAAAAATCTACAATAGATGAAAATCTGGCCATTTAAAAAAGAATAATAAGTTTCTTAAAAGAAAATGCAGTTTGTATTAATAATTTGTTCAGGAGTATTAGTGTATAGTTATTTTATTTGATAAGTGGGCTTTAAATGAGTATATATAACATTTTGGAAATGGAAAAATCTAGCCGATATTTGCCATTTTTAAGACAGGTTTATTGGCAACACTGGTTAGATCACATGACAATGACATTGTGAGGTTTTTCTTGCCTGTCCTGCGGCAATTTTCAAAGTTATTTTTAGCCTTATCAAATTGTGTGAGTTTTTAAAAAATTTCAAGAGCTCAAGATTCAAGATTGTCAAAGATTTTTAAAAAATGTGTTTTAAGAAATATGAGGCCAGGTAAAATAAATTAACAAAAGCAGTTGTGATACAAGAAATGAACTAAATAAGTCCAGTTATTGTTTATAATTCCTTTTATCAGACATATATAATGGGTGATCGATTTTGCATATAAATGATACCAAAACAGCACCCCCAATTTATGTCCACTACACACATACATAGCAAAGATGAGGATAACAACTCATCTCATATAAACCAAGTCATAAAAATAAACTCCTGTTCATCACAGGGTATAAAGTGGGGGATCAGCTTTAAAAGTAAATAATAGCAAAACTGATCCCTCACTTTACATACACTGAATTATAAAATGGGAATCTAATAGGTACAAGTAATTAATGAGACAATCTGTGTTATATTAACTCTTACATTCATAAACCACTTAATACCAATCCTAACAGACAGTGGAACTCTTCAGTCATGGAAATAAATTTTGTTAGAATTATTATGACAATAGAATAAAAAATAAATTTAAAAATTCACCTAAAGTTGGAATGGAGGTAAATTTGATTCGTAGTTATTCCCCTTGATATTAACATTTAAATTTTCTTGTATGAATTCAAGAGTTAAGAGGTGGGTGGGAATCAGTTATGGATTTGATCGTAGCAAAACCGATCCTCGGTTATATGACACAAATATACGAATAACAAAGACGAAACTATTAGTCCTAATAAAGTAGCCAGAAAATCTTCTTTTTTTTCTATTTTGGTCAACAATTCACTCCTGCCAATAGACACAACATTTCAAAACAAATGGACGGTAGAATTGACTGAAAGACTACATTTTTTTTTTCTTCTTTTAACACAAATCAATAATGATAGATTAGCAAAATCAATCACTTAAGTAATTAGCCAATCAATATTTCACCGGAGTTGAAAAATTTAAAGCAAAACAACATGACTTACTGACAATGGTGGATTAACCATTAAGCTGAGTAGGCTTAAGCCTAGGGGCCCCTGAAGGAAGGGGTGCCCAAGTGTAAAAGATATGGTTTAACTGAGTGTACACGTGAGATATTTTGGATTTGATTTATATAACTTTATGATATTCTACATGTAGTACATAATATGTACATAGTACAGCAATATAGGTTATTTAAAGTGACTCAACGTCACTTTATTCTATTCAATGAAGGGTGAGGCAGGGGCAAGGTAAGGGGGTGGGCCTTATTTGAGTTCAGCCAAGGGGCCGGGTGGGGCTCACTGACTGTCCAGATAATATGATTAGATTTAATGGCCATATTTTTTACCAAAAAGATGTTTAACAAGAAACCAAAAAGGATTTTTAACAGAGAGACGACTTGGCTTATTCAGAGGTGCCACATAGGTGAAGCTCATAACCTTAATTTGGAAAATCACTAAACTTCATTAAGATTTGTGACAGGAGGGGCATCTGGTTGTAAACATAAAATAAAAACTCTATTTTTATTTATTTTATTATATATATAATAATTTATTACTTATATCATTATTATACTGTTATTACTAATTTTTATTCACTGAAATTAGATTTATCACAACTATTTATGATGTCCTTGGGAAAGGCATGAATCAACTTCACCCCTAAGCTATCAGTGAATAGCAGGGCAGTTTGAGCTTTTTATCCCTGTAAGGCAGTCTAAGAGAAGGTTATTCTGACAGAAAAAAACCTACAGCTAGGCAGTTACCATAGCTGGTCCCAAGCCCGGGTAAAGGAGGAAGGTTGGTTCATTAGGGCTAGCAACTCCACTCTCTAAAAAATCCTACTTGCTACTGAAACCACAGCGGAGTGGTTTTGGCCCTATGCTCCACAAGGAGTCAACAGGAATATGCAAAAAACAAACATTTCATCCCCAAAATCCTATTTAGATTTGTGTCAGAAAGGGCATCCATTTGTAAAAAATATGTACCATTTAAAAATCTATAGGTACATGTGACAACAGAATGTGCTGGTGAAAATGAATGAAAACATATCACTCATGAAAACACAGAACAGGAGAGCATTGGACAGGATATATACTCTCTGGAGCTTGGTAGGTGAGACTGATTAACATCAAATGGTTGACTAAAACATCCTGTGGCATTTGGTTTCCTGATGAAGATCAGGGATATGACCCACATACAATGAGGTATATAAAATCCCCAACACTTTAGCTGGGAAGAGCTTAATGATTACTACAATGGACAAAGGGTCATGAGGTCTGAGGATCGATTCCCAATGGCATATAACAGACATGTAACAATTTTGTATGACAAAGATTGCAACAATGGGCAGGCGTTTCTAAATCTGGTTAAACTTATGTGTGGCCACGGAGAGAATATTTTGTGAATAAAAATAAAACAAAAACTATATGTACATGTGTGTGTATGTGTATGTATGTATATGTATGTAAATACTAGCCCATGACCCATCGCTTCACTGATGGTGTACAACAACAGGCTTGGCTAATGGCTGCTAGTGATACAATAAGTGTGACAGACACAGTTGGAAGGGAGAGGGAAGAAAAGTCAAACTAAGAGAAGGTTACTGTGACCGCAAAAAAACAGGAATCCATGTATGAGTGAAATAGGAGGGATGAGCGTGGGTCTGGCAACTCCATCCCGTAAAAAAAACAACCTGCTACTGAAAATGCAGATGCGACCCTGTGCTCCATAGGAACCAATGATGAATAACCAATGAATCTAGAACAAGATATTTTAAATATATTTTTTCTGTTAAATAAAAAATATTTTGAAGAATGCAAATAAATAAAAACAATGGACAGAAATTTGAGGGCACCTCACAAAGACATTATCAACAGATCTTGATACGTGGTCCACCTCAATATGACAGAAATTTGGTATAAACTGGCCAGATGGATCATTACACGAATACTTGCTTATAAATTAAATTTAACCTTTAGCATTCTGTGGGCGACTTAGTTTGTTTTGCCACTGCAGGCAACTCCCATAGCCAAATGATAGCGTGTTTGAATTTTGCAGTTGTCTTGTCATGTCAATTTCTGTCATACATGAACAGATACACAAGTTACAGGCTTTTAAAGTTACTAAGTGCACAAAATCTTGGTGCCCTTAAAAAGAATGCAATGTGCTGAAGGTTAAAAGAAAGGAGACAGGCTATCTCATCAAATCAAGCTAAGATGCCTCACTTAAACAAGAAACTGACAAAGCTAGATATTTAATTAAAACACTGACAATTTGTAAAAAGATTTTGAACAGAAAAACTGGCTTTGTATTTAATTAGGAACAAGTATAAAAAAAGGGGCAGGATAAACATGAAAAAAAAAAGAAGCGAGAGAGAGGTGGAGAGGTTTTTCTAAAGCAGAAATCACAGGGAACGGACAGAAAGAGAATCACAGATTTAGAAATTAAGTACAAAGATTTCACCAATGCATTAAATGTGAGATAAAAACCATGGAAGGGTAATTGACTAAATCATATTGAGAAAATAATACAACTGGGACGGGGTTCTTTTTTTCTGATGGTGCTGAAAATCAGCAGACTATTTACGACATACTTTCATAGCTGTTATACTTTCATAGCTGTTATACTTTCATAGCTGTTATACTTTCATAGAAACATTTATAAAATAAGGTACTTCACTTAACCAGGGAATACTGGCAGGATATTTTACTAACATGATACACGTAGGGAGTGCGTTAACCTTCAGTATTCTTGTCTTGTCTATTATTATTTTACATTTCCATTTGTAATGAATATCATTCACAAAATTTTAACTTAAAAGGACCTTCACACCACAAATATAAAAGATACTTATTAGTTTTTATTTATAAATGATTTTAAAAAAACATTAAGCTCAAATTATGTAGAATAATTCATTATCTTTTGGAAAATGGAGTGGGTTTCTAAATGTATACTGATCTGACTTTATCCCCTTTACTTTGACTTTAATCTAAATGATCATTTTTAGATGGGGTCTAGGCAGGGTCGGCACTACTCACTAGGCAAAGTAGGGCTCTAAATTTGGGGGTACCACATAAATTCTGAACAACTTAGACAAAATTTCCTAATCCAACTAAAGACACAAAACTTAGTACTAAAGAGAGCAATGGTTAGTGTTGATAAGTATTTGTTCACTAGTCTTATAAGACAATTACATAGAAGACTGATGATTGCAGTGTTGAGGAAAAAGCCTTTGTTGGAAGTGTTTCATTAAAAGAATGAGAAAATTTTGTTCTCACAAGAAGCAATGATGCTTTGGGGTGAGATTGAACTTGCACCCTTTCTTCCACTCCACCCCCATCACATCCTCCATCCTCAAGGTGAGGTCACTCGTGGAGACAGAGGAGGATGAAGGACAGGGGTTGCAGCAATTGGGAAGAAGTGGGGGACGCACATCGTGGGGCTGGTCCAGGGTGCTGAATAGCCTGGTTGGCCTAGGGTGCTGAATACCCTGGCGCCGGCCCTGTGTCTAGGGGACCTAACCTGCCTTGTTTTCAAGGACATTAGTTATTAGTCCTAATTGTTTCTACCTTGCTCTGTTTCAGTCACTAGTTTAGATCAGGATCCATATTGTACCAATAAAATATCACAAATCAAATTAGTTTCTATGAAGGAACCTCAGGCTCTCTCCATTTACCCCTGTTAATCACAAACATCACAAACACAGCACCAATTTTAAGCAATTAGTGTTATTTGATTATTTTAAAAAATTGCCTTTTTAAAGACTAACAAAAAACATGGCTACCGGATGATTTTGAAACAAAGAATATAAAAGCAATTGAGCAAAACATACTTATATGTGTTCAATATTTAATTACTTAACAAGAAATGAATTCCTAGATAGATAAATAGATAGATAGATAAATCTTGATAATAAACACTTGATATAAGTATTCTTTTTGATTGTTCCACTTTTTACTCATATCTTGAAACTCTTTCAGTTTAGAGCTACCAAATATGCCCAAAATTCTATCACCATTGGACGTATATATTAACTGTTATCATTGTAAAATATTCAATGAAAAAAATTTGTCAACATCAAAATTAAATAGGAGTTAATTCAATTATTAGCATTATTTTTATGATTTCTAACATTGATTATGGCTTTGTGAACAAAGATTTGGGACACCGATACAAACACAGAATATACTAGTGGTAAAAAGTTATTTGCAAACGTCTTTGGGATTCAGATCTAGATTGCTACGGTCTACCAAACTGTAGCTACAACATTGCTCTACTAAGTCAATAAAATAACATACTAATTGAATTTAACCCATAAGAACCTAATGGAGGATAAATTCACTACTGCTACTGTTCAACTATGAAGAAATGCACTGCATGAATAAACACAATAGAATAGTACAGACAAGTAAGGGCAGCAAGTTGGGTTTTTTTTTTCTCTTTTTAATAGAGTAAACATCAAATGAAATAATTTGGGAAATACCTGTTTTCCTAAACAATCAAGGTTTTACATTTTTCTTTATATCAGAGAGCATAAAAATAATGTAATAATCACTATTATAATTCAAATATATTAATCACCGCTACCCATAACACTGGTTTATTGCTGGGTTTAGGTTATTCATGTGTTCAGACATTTATATCTATCTATCTATCTATCTATCTATCTATCTATCTATGTATCCGGACTTTTCCCAGCCCTAACTGTTCACAGTAGGAACTTGAAAATTTTTCACACACACTCCCCTCAATGAGTAGGGAAAATGGATGTTTTGTTTTTTGAAAATTCCCCCCTAAATAGGTTTTTGGAGGGGGTTCAATATGCAATGACAGTTTATGCTAAATTGGTCACTAGTTTGTGCCCACTTGTTTTTTGAAAATTCAGACCTTTTTAGTGATCACAGAAGGCGAGAGAAGTAACTTATTCATTGATCACCCCTTTTTCCAACTTTGTAATTGATCATCCCCCAACACAGCATATATGGGTGGCGGTGATTCATAATTTCTCTTGGAATGCTAGTCACTATTATAATTCAAATATATAAACCTTACTGTTGGCAAAATGTTTTGGAGGTTAAGTTTTGTTAAGCAATTGTTGAGAAAATTGACAATATCACCCATTGTGCAGTCATCTACTACCTTGATATCAATGTTTTTAAGTGATAATCCCTTGGATGACAGCACAATGGACGATATTGTCCATCTCTCAACAATTGGGTGACACAAGTTCCAATGGTCTGGAACAGAAAAAAGAAAGAAACAATTATGAACTTCAAATTTCCGGGTGTAATCATTCAAAGAGTTGAACTGTATGTGTATTTAGTTGGAACTGTGTAGCTCGTGTCCTTATATCTCAGATCACAAAATGTATTTATAATTTATTATTTATATATATAATTAAGTACTATTCAATGGAATTTCAATACCTATTTACACAGATTTGACTTTAGATTTGAATTTTTGAGAATTTTGGTGGCTCTAAAATCAAAAGAGATTCATTTGGTAAAAAAAAAAAAGTTAGCCTAAGCTTTCCCCCTCTCTATTCCAGGAATTCAATCATAAGAGAGCAACTGATTTTGAAGGTGCAACCATTTAGGGAACTGTGGTTTTGGGTGAGTGTAAGCCTCTGCGTATTCTTGTGGGTGAAGCGGGCGATTAACATGGTCCATAAATGAAGCAAACTGACTAGAAAATATGGAACTTCGTAGATCGTGCTCAGCACTTGCTTCCGGCTTAACATACATCATCTCTTGGCTGGGGGGCATGAATTGAGAATGGCCGACCCCGACTGACGACAAGGGCGATGGGTCAAGTGGTCTTTGGCCAAAAGGGCCAGCAGGGCCACTGTTTGTGAGATAGAGTTCTTGCCGAAAGCGTGGGGCTGATGAGTGGGTGATTGATCCGATTGAAGTTAAAGCTTGCGTAAGAAGAGGGTAAGCCTTTTTGCTATCGTCTGTTAGCTGTGGCACACTGGACGGTGTTGTGCTTTGAAAATGGGTTGTCTGAGGCTGGTGAGCAACTGCCTGGTGAGTAACTGCCTGGTGAGTAACTGCTGGGAACATGGATGTGGGGATGGATGTTGGAGATGTAACCCTGGGGGTTTTTAGTGGAGGTTGCTGAAGCGAGGACAGGGGATTCGCTGCAGTCCAGGAAGTTGGCAGGGGTGCTAGTGATGATGTTGCAGGTAGTGCTTGGGGGGCCGGCAGAGAAAATGAGGGTAATGAGGGTGAGGATTTAGTACGCGTACGCTTGCGTTCACTCTTCTGTTGGCTTTGGGATAAACTTTGCTTGGAGGTCTTTGCCGCAGATGTCCTCGGAGATTTCTCGTTCTGGTTCCTGGGAAACAAATTCTGACTGTCCGGACAGCATTTGTACGTTTTCTGCTCAAAAAGAAGTGCTGAACAGGATTCATTGACCGAGACTTTGCAGTCATGGAGAACAACCGAACACTCTTTGAGGCGATGGCGTACAGCGGTCAGCACGATTGGACAGGCAGAAAGTCCGTCTCTGGATTTGCTTTTCTTCAGGGACGCTGTGTACGTGACCGGAAGGATAATGTCCAGTTTAGCGGCCAATTCCGATGATTTCCGTGCTTTGATTGAAAGACTTTTCTTCGTGCTTTTTTCAGTTGATTTCTCCTTCTCTGCAGTGACATGGGGTGACTTCATGTAGCTATCACGTTTCATGTCACTCTCTGCAAAGCTGGTCGACGTGGTAGCCACACTCTCTTTCCTCAGATGGTGCCGAAGAAGCTTGAGCGATACTTTCTCCACGATGCCATCAGACTTCTCCGTTGTGGGTGTGGCGGGCTGGGCCGGAGGTTGGGTTAGGGGTGGGAGAGAAGGGGGAAGCGGAGGGGGTGTAACACTGGCCTCGTTCTGGTTTCCTGCCTCCTCCAAGAGCATCTTCGAAGGCGGAGGTGATTCCTTGCCAGATGCGAGTCCATTCTTTGAAGAAACGGTACTGTCTTCAATTTGGTTGGTGTACTTGACATCTTCAGATTTTCCAAAGGAAGAATTTTCTCGTAGTTTTTCACACAATGTGTCGATTCTTGACTTCTTTGGAGCTGGAGCTGCTGAGACAGTGGCGGTGGGTACAGGAGTCACACTGGTAGGGGTGCTGCTGCTGGTGGTGGAGCTGCTACCAGTGGTACTGATGTTAGAGGTCAAGTTTTCATCAGATTCATCGTCGTCTCCAACTTCCACAACCTGAATATCCTGGTTGTCCTCACACAGGATCCGATGTACAATCTTTTCTTTGCGTTTGCTGCTAAATGTTTTTGCAAATTCAAACTCAGTCTCGGAATCTCGTTCTTCCGCTGAAGATGCGTTACCGGTGGCAGTCAAAGACGGAGAAGAGGAAGACGTGTCGCTTCCAAAATGTTCGTCCTCACTGCCTTCTTGTTTGGGGAATTTCTTCCTGAAAATATTGCGAGGTCGCAGCATCTGTGCATCTTCATGTGTGAAAATGCGATTGGGAAGGACCCCTTCGACATTCTGGCACTCCTGGCCCACATACAACGACCCTCCAATGTATATGCGTTCTCCTTCCATGGCCCCATATGCTACCATCACTCAGCTCTGCTTTGATAGGAGACACGAACACAAGAACTGTACAGGAGTTTTGCAAATGGTTTTGCACAAAACAGCCAGAATCTTTACATTGCAGTCTGTCAGTTCAAGGAAATTATTCTGCAAAGAGAAGAGGAGAAAATTAATAGATGATGATCGCTGTTAGTCAGCCATTTTATATACAGGGTTATGAAAAATAAACAGATATTTATTAGGTTGTTACATATAAAATGTCGTTTTTTGAATAGTAAGATGAAGGATGATATAAACAACAAAAAACAGTAAATATTTAACCAAAATATGACCCATTTGATTCTCTTATGATAAAATGGCATATCTATAAAATTCTTTAGGCTTAGTGGTCAAAAAAGCACGATTTTATGGCTTCCCTACTATTGAACCTTTTATTACGGATATGATGTTCAGAATGCTTGAAAAGATAATCTGTTGGAGAAATGTCAGGTGAATATGCTTAGACACAGTCAGCTGAGAGGTGTGGCATCTGAGACTGTCCTGGAATATTTCATTCAGTTTATACAGGACCATTTTTTTCCAACTTTTTAAGCTTTCCTATTGCTTTGAGATGAAGTCTTATGGTCGATGTTGAAGTTCAAAAGTCTCCAGAAAGTGCACGAACCATTGTTGGTGGGTCGTTGGCCACTGCTGTCAATAATTCTTTAGGTTTAGGCTTTTCTCTGGGTTTATTATTGGTATCCATATTTCCAGATAAACTTATTGAACCAATGCTGAACAGTTTGCACTGTAGTAGTGTTCACTCCAAATGCTTTGTTGATGTTATCAGCAGCTTGAGCAGCATTATGTCCTTATTTGAAATTCTACTTGGAAATTAGTCTAACTTCTTGGGTAGACACCATTGCTGTTAAGGGATCAAAAACCTCCAATAATACTGAACTAACTGAAAATAAATAAACAACAAAAAACTGTAAATATTTAGTCAAAATATTAACTATTTGAATCAATAACCTTTTTCCAACGATCCTCTACTGATAATATGATGTCTCAATAAAATTCTTTAGGTTTAGATGGTCACAAATTGAGCAATGCCCAAATTATAGCTTCCCTATTATTGAACATTTTATTATGGACACAAAGTTCAAAATGCTTGAATTCTGCCCTGACTTTCTGCCATAGATTCAAAATTAAAATTAGCATGTAAAAAACAAAAAACGAATGCTTGTCTCTCGTGTAGTTTAGCATCCCAAATTCTTATGAGGACATTACAAACACAAATGAGGAATTACAATTGATATTATTACAACACGAATACAAATAATACAAAACAATTAAACGTTTTAATAATACAATGTTTATGTATTGTTTACAAATATCAAGTAAGTAGACAGGTTACTGAACAGAAGATTCGGATTTTATGAAGAACATTTTTTTACAAAAATAGAAGATATTAATCAAATGTGAAGCCTGTGGTAACAAAACTCTTTCTGTGTCTACAGGTATGAGTGTGTGTGCACACGTGTGTGTGTTTGCAGGTCCCTAGGGCGTAATTTTTGTTCAATCCTCACCATGTTCAGACAGGATGCACATTTTTAATATATCTCACAGTTTTTTTTTTTGTTTTTTGAAATCCCTCCTGCCAAATAAGTTTTTAGTGAGGGGGTTCAATTTAAAATGTAAATTTATGCTAAATTGTTCCCTTATTTTGTGCCCGGCAGTGTTCACACTTGTTTTTCGAAAATTCAGACTTTTTTTTAGTGATCACTGCCCAACAAAAGATGAGAGAAGTAATTTATTCATTGATCACCCCTTTTGGCGCTTGAGTATGCAATTGTTCAGTTGTGCGACTACCTGATTTAGTGCATATTATTTTCCAGCTTATACTTAATTAAATTAATCTGTACAGCAATACCTTAACCGTACTACATAAAAACCTGCACTAATCAAAACTGCACTATTTAAGGTATTGCTGCACAAAACATTGCAGACTGGGAAGACAAAAGTGGCTGGCCGGAGAAATATACAGTATCGCCCATAAATAAGTACACCCCTACCACTATTTCATAGAAATTTAATTTTCTTCTAAACCAAACATAGCAGGATTGTATTATTTCTAGTGGAATAAGAATCACAATCAAAACGGATATTATCAGGTATTATTTATGACCAAATTCTACAGCATTGAAACTCTGTTGCAAAAAATATGAATATGTTGCTGTCTAAAGATGAGTACACCACTATGAAAAATATTTCAATGTTGGAGAGTTTTGATGGTGTAATGTTCCACTAGAAATAATAACATCCTGCTATGTTTGGTATAGAAGACAATTAACTTTATATTAATAAGTGGTAGGGGTGTACTTATTTATAGGCGATACTGTATGAAAGGAACAGAAAGGTGACCTATATTATAAAAGTAAGACCTACACAAAAGAAACATCAATGAAATGAATCCAAGGACATGGAATCAGAAAACAAACAAACGGTATTGCTGCTAGATTTTCTGTGTGATACATTTCAGATACCAGCACCTGAAATACAAAGCCTGGTTTCGGCTCTGAGAGGGTCAATGAGAAAACGGACCAAGACTAAGTTTTTGGAAGAGAATCCTAAAAGATGACGGTACACCTCTAAAAAAGGGGAGGTAGTGAATAATTAAATAGAGGATACTACTCTAAAAAAGGGGAGGTGTTGTGTACACTGACTCTTACTGTGACGTCAGATACAACCACTTCTAATTCAGAGGAGTGCCAAGTCTTGCTTTGAGCTTTTAAGTTGCACTTTTGTGTGAAGTTGTAATGTGAGAGAGCCTTGTTCTGGGAGCAGAGGTCGAAGTTGTGCAGAACAAGAGTGACAGTGAAGATGCAAGTTGTTTGTGAACAACAGATTAGTGAACAGGAGTTACGGTTCAAGTAACCAGAAGTTGTTTGTTACTTTGTATGACCAGAGAATAACAAGGATGCAAATATAGACAACAATCGGCCGACCAGGATTACACCGACATAATATAGGAGACAAGAAAAACAAATATAACAAGTTTGCTTTGTATTTTTTTGTCAAACTCCAGAACAAAGTCAGGAGTTGACTTTATTTTCCTACTGTAACAAAACAAGAACAATCCTGACCAAAATTTGAGGTGTAAACCGATATGTAAAATCCCCATTCCCCTACCATGATTTTAACTCATGACCAAGTGATTGCTAGCCGGGTGTCTTACTGCCTGAGCTAAATTGACAAGTCTTAGATATTAATGAAAATCTATCATATGCATGGAATTATTTTATTCTAATAAATTAATTCATTTATACTAAAGAATACATATTTTTATAATTTTTCATTTATTATATATACAATACAAAAGTTGCAGTAATCATCTTCAGTTGGAATAGAAGTTAGAGTGGAGTTTGACCCTGCAGCAGCCAGTCTTCTACTTTTTCTTTTTTCTTTATGTCCTCAACAAGAAAATCACAGTTTTAAAATAAAGTACCATCTCACTTCTAAAAACCCCTACAACATATACCCGTGAAAATTGACCAAAACATTGTTGGAAATAGCAAAGATGAGGATATTAGTAAAAAATAGTGCTGAATCAATTGTTTGTTTCATATATTTAACTGGAACAAAATTGCTAGCTTTGTTTAACTTTATGCTGTGCAAGCCTTATACAAAACAAAGCTTGCTTTCGCTCTATCAATATCCATATCTTTTGCTAAATAAAAAATGCAACTATACGTACGCTGTCTGTCTGGAAAGTATCCAGACATTTTGAATATCTCAAAATCCGGTTGTGTGGCCTTGATGTAACTTGGCAACCAACTAGAGGGGACCATACTGCGCATGCATAAACATACGCTCTCCTGTGGGGTAACTCGCTCGGTAGTGAGATGCCATTGAGTGAGCTTGTGCACTGTGTGACCCTTGCATTCACAAGGACCAAGTGAGTCATTCTTTATGTTACGAGCACTGTTTTTTTTGGCAACACATCATCCAAATCTGTCAGCCCCTCCCCCTTCAAAGAGATTCAGATTGTAGGCGTGATTAAGGAGATGTGGCAGCTAATGGCCTTCCTGAAAGTGGTGCAGACTGTTTTGAAAAGTGGAAGTGTGTGAAGTCTCAAAGGGACGGCTTTGAAGGGGACTTTGGTGTCATTGCCCTAGATTGACTATTTTTTCGTTGATATTAAATGGCCGGATACATTCTGGGGAGACCTCGTATTTTTTTGTTCATATTAAGTGACAAAACTGGAAGAAATAAACTTAATAGGGAATTACTAGCTTTAATTCTAGGTATGAAATTCACAGTCAAACAATTCTTTTAAAACACGCATGCGCACACAAACACACACAAACCCACACAGATTAATGCTCATCCAGGGGTGAATTTCCCAGTGGAAGTGCTAAGGTTACTTTTCTGACCTTAACAAACATGTTAGACAAAATAGTCCCATTGTTAATTTCCTGTAGAACATTTTGGGTGAATTTGGGTCACTTCTTCTCACTGCAGCTTAAACAGCAGAAGTGTGGGGGTGGGTCTATGTTAACTCTGGGATTCTATAATTAGATGTAACCTCTAATATGATTGGTTGGATTGCATATCAAATTAACCAATCAAAACAAGAGTATTGTATTACCGGATATGAGACGCCCCTTTTCCCTGAAAAAAATGACTCAAAAGGTAAGTGTATCCTTCATTGTCCAGCCCATCATTGGCCAGAAATTGGGAAGGAGTTTTTTAAAAAAAACGGGTGATAAATGAGTGGAATTCAGGGAAATGCGTTCATCTTAATTTTCCCAGATGAAATAAGGGAGGGGTTTTATATACCATTAAATACAGTACGGCTCAAATGCAAAGAGAACTTTCCATGAATTTAGTTAACGCTGTGTTTTGTTACTAATTTCTTCTGGAACATAGGGTTGTACCCATACCATGCTTTGGGGGTGATGCAGCCAGTGTTGCCAATTTAGCACTAGATTTAGTGCATTTCTTGTTTTGGCAGTTCAAAAAGTGCTAAATTAGCATGTTTTCGGCTAAAACATTTTGGCCGATTTGGGCCATTTTCTGGCTATTTTTTACTATTTCTTGCTTCTTTTTGGTGGTTTTTGGCCATTTTGGCTATTTTAAAAGATTTAGCACTTTTTTAGTGCTTTTTGGCAGTCAAACTAGCGTGAAAATATTCAACACTGGATGCTGCTATGGTTTCAGTAGCAAGTAGGTTTTTACGGGTGGAGTTGCTAGCCCTTGCTCTACCCCCTTCATCTCTTTCCATTTGCTTTAGCATGACCAAAACCAACAAACAGGTATCGTCAGTCACTCAATAGAAACTTTAGTGTCTTTAAATTTTTTTTTCCTTGATGAAGTTTGTTAAAGAGAATTGAATTGCTTTTATTGAAACAAAGGGATCATTTTTCCTATTGGAAGACAGCAGGTCAAATCTTTATGTTGGTGAGGAAAATGAAAAAATTCCTTTTTATTAGACTGAAAATCTGGTTTATTGCTAGGTTTATGTTATTCATGTGTTCTGACATTTATATGTATCTATATTTATATGTATCTTCGCACAGCCCTAACTGTTCATAGTACTTGAAATTTTGCATGCACACTCCCCTCAATGAGTAGGGAAAATGTTTTTTGAAAATTCTCCCCCTAAATAGGTTTTGAGAGGAGGTTCAAATATGCAATGTACAGTTTATGCTAAATTGGTCACTAGTTTGTGACCACTTTTCTTTTGGAAAATTCAGACCTTTTTTAGTGATCACATCCCAATTTTTTAATTGATCACCCCCAACCCACATACATAGGTGGCGTTGATTCATAATTTCCCTTGGAATGCTAGTCTCTTATATATTTATTTTTTGTAAATACATATTTGGATATTATTTAGATTAGTATAGCATCAACTCCCAGTTGTGGGTAAAGGATAGACTGGGATCTTCAGTCTTAGTTGGCAACCAGTCTAGGAGACAGACAACTCTGAATTCAAACCACTTGCCCATCCCAAGCCCAGGTGAAGGAGAAGGACTGGGCGTGGGCTAGCAACTCCACCCGTAAAAACCTACTCACTACTGAAACCACAGCAGCATCACCCCCAAAGCATGGTGTGGGTGTGACCCTATGTTCCAGAAGAAATTAGCAACAAAACACAGCGTTAACTAAATTCATGGAAAAGTCAAAGTATTTAATGGCATATAAAACCCCTCCCTTATTTCAGCTGGGAAAATTAAGCTATATTTCTAGTGAGGGGTTCAATTTACAATGTAAGTTTATGCTAAATTGGTTCCTTAATTTGTGTCCGGCAGCATTCACACTTGTTTTTGTAAAACATTTAGACTTTTTTAGTGATCACCACCAAACAAAAGGTGAGAGATGTAATTTATTCCTTGATCACCCCTTTTTCAATTTTTTAATTGATCAACCCAGACACGGCATGCTGCCAAAAGACATTGGTCACATGACAGTTTCTATTGAGTGACTAACCAGATCTGTTTGTTGGTTTTGGTCATGCTAAAGCAAACAGAAAGAGATGAAGGGGGTAAAGCAAGACTCTACTGTGTCTGTGTGTTCGCGTATACATCACTACTACTACTGCTGTTGATGTCTTAGTAGTGTCATGGAAAAGAATCCCACTAAATATAGGCATCTATGATTTTTTCATAAATAAAAATAGTGCTTTTCTTAAGGTAAAAAAAATTTGTTTTTACCCAATTATGCCTTATTGTTTTAAAATTTATTTTAAGTTATTTATTTTAATTAAATTTGACTAGTTTTTACCTTCCTCATAATTTCAGTTGTTTTTATATACAACTTTAAATTCGGGCTGCTGTTTCTATGGCAACGAATAACAGTGCTGTCAGATAATAAAGAATAAGCCTTCGGTGAGAACCGAACTCACACCCACATTGCCAGAGGGAGTCTAGTTTACACCTAGCTGATTTTACCAATCAGCCACAAAGACTCTCATGAATTAGCAGAAGCTAATTCACACTTTTAAACTCACTCCTTACATCCAACTCTCAGCACCATATTATTGCTGTTTTCATGTATGAAAACTAGTAATCTTAATAAATCAAACTAGGTGTAAATTAGTGAGTTCAATTCTCACCCAAGGCTTATTCTATATTATCCAACCATGCTGTTATTCGTTGCCATAGAAACAATGGCCCGAATTTAAAGTTGTATATAAAAACAACTGAAATTAAGATGAAGGTAAACACTAGTGAAATTTAATTAAAATAATGTCTTACAATTACTTCATCCAATAATAATAATAATAATAATAATAATAAAGATTCATATGAAGAGTTATAAAAAATCAACCGTAAAATAAATTTTGTTTGAGGTATGCATTTTTTTTGTTTGCAATAAATATATTTATACTAAAATATATTTTTGTATAATTCATGAATATGTAAATAATCATTTTTTATGGGTATTATGCTAGTTTATATATATTCCATATATCGTCCTTACAGACATACTTTACGTATACATATTAAATCACCATAGCCACGATCACCAACCCGAGAAAAAACAATGAGGTGGCAAGGTATCTTCCCTTTTCACTCAGTTGTTTTCATTGTGTCAGCGCTACCCTACACACCTTTTTGCCTAGAACCTTGCAAATTCCATAAGTACTGCACTAGACATATTCTAAAAATGTTTTTTTAATGCAATTTTTTGTGTTTTTAAAAAAAAAATTTAAATCTTGCATCTGAGCACACCATTTTACCAGGACCTAATAACTTCACATTCCACATGTGAAGTTATAAGGTCCTGGTAAAAAGGTGTGCTCCACTAGACATCTTCTAAAAATTATTTGGGGGAATTTTTGGAAATTTTTTTTAAAAATTTCTTTCAATGTAATTTTTGGTGTTTTTTTGGACTTTTTAAAAATAATCTTGTATCAGCACTACCAGACATACCATTTGACCTTGCAAATTTGCATGAGTACTCTACTCTACTAGACATCTTCTAAATGAGTACTCTACTCTACTAGACATCTTCTAAATGAGTACTCTACTCTACTAGACATCTTCTAATAACAGGTCTTGGATTTGGGGGAATTTAAAAAGAAATTTCTTTAATTTTTGGGTGTCTTTTTGGACTTTTTTTTTTTAAATGTGTCAGCGCTACCGGACACACCATTTGACCTAGAACCTTGCAAATTCACATTCTGAAAACGTTTTTTTTTTAATTTTTAAACATTTTTGGAAAATGTTTTTTTATGGAATTTTTGGAAATTTTGTTCTCTTCAGCAGTACCGGACATACCATTTGACCTAGAACCTTGCAAATTCACATGAGTACTCCACTAGACATCATCTAAAAGCATTTTTTTTGTTTTCTTGAAAGCAATTATTGGGTACGAGTATCGCTTTTTCAAATGAAATAGTAGCAGAGACATACACACATGCATGCAGAAACATATTTGCAAGCAGGCAAAATCAGCTAAAAAGTTGACAGTAATTTTTTATTATATGAAGTATTGTAAACCTGGGCTTCTCAAAGTTGGGTTGTGACACCTCTGGGTGTCCCATGGAGATTACTAGGGTCACAGAAATATTTTAAAATCTTTTTTTAATGGTTTTGGGGATTTTTGGAAAAAATGCTTTTTTTGCAAAAAAAAAAATTATAGGGGGGTCTTTTTCTATTCTATTAAACATCTGAGAAACATATATACAGAGATAGCATTAATATTACTGGTAATGTTGGGCAGCCTACTAGTGATGGTGGTTGAGTGCCGAAGTGAAGAAAATGTGCTAGTGTTGGCTACGTAAAACACTAGTTTTCCGTTGGTCATTGTTAGTCTTCAAAGCCGCCCCCTCATTAGCAAGAGACTAAACTATGGATTGGTGCTATGCCCACCTGCTCAGTCAACACGGCATGACATGTATAGTATGTAAACAAACTGGTCAATGACTTTCAGTAACTACTACCACTACAGACAAAAGTCTACATATGGTATTTACCTTATTATATGCATCACTGATAACATACAAATAATTCAAACAATTTACAGGTAATACATTAAGGTATTACCCTATTACTGGTAATACATTCAAGGTATTTAATTTATTGTATTGAAATATCACTGTTGTTTGGTGCACACTGACCTAAACTTAACCACAGATGGTTTGGTAGTTTGGGGGTTGTCTTATACCACTGACATGAGTTAAAACCATGAAATTCGGACTGAAATTGGGCTCTCATCTTACCTGAAGCTCGCCATATCCACCGAAATATACAGTATATCTAAGCAAACGACTCCCTTATATAATTAGTGTACCTGGCCAGGCAGTAGCAACAAAAGCTGTGAAGTGGCCCAGTGGTTATCAACACAGAAAACAATCAGTGAACTGAGTTTAACTTTTGGCGGAGACTGTTTATATTCACTTTGCACTAATGTATTGACCAAGGGCTCATCACTAAATAGTTGACAGAGAAAAAGGAATGTCTGTAAGCTAATGCAGGGCCTGTAGCATCTATATAATAAAGTAGTAAAGTTAAGGACTATGTATCACGAAGGAAAAACAAAGGCATAATCGAAATCAGAATGTCTCGATTTACCTACAGAACACATTTGTAGGTCAAATTTTGCACAAAAAAAAATCATCAATTTATAGGGGGTTCTGCGTTCGTGCTAACCTAAAAAAAAAGTCTATCTAAAAAAATTTTTTTAAATTTTTTTCCTCTGGGATTTTCCAAAGCACTATAATAGTTAGACCCATAGAACCATATCAACATCATCCGAGGAAGGTTTTTGTACCATTTATTTGAACCGACATTCATGTGAGAGGGTCAAATGTTTTTTTTATTTCTTTTTCTGCCCTAATTCGTAAGCTTTAAAGATTCCAATATGAGTGGTAAGAGGTGCGGAAAATGTAATCGGTGGACAAAGTTCAAGCTCTGATGGAGAAAGATTTTATGTGCACACAATCTATTACACCTTCAAACCTTCTGGATATTTGTCAGTTTTGAGAGAAAAAAGTTTAGGTTTTGGAGAGGGTTCTATTTACAATGTAACTATAATGCTAAACTGGAACCTTGCTGTCTCTGTCCATTGTGGGGAACCACAGATGTGAATTTCTCTCAGTGCTTATGCCAGTTTGGCACAATTTATTTTAATGAATCTTACGCAAACCCGACAATAAAACATGTTTTTCATAGAGAAAAAACCCTAACCCTAACTCTAACCCCAACCCCAACGCATCATTAAAACCTGCGCACAATTTAAATCCAATGGTCCTCTTTGATGTGCAAACTACTAACGCCAAAAGTGAGCACTTGAATTCTGTTTTGAGAAAATTGTTTATGATTTTAGAAGGGGTGAGTGCTGCCTGAGGGTGAACACTGGCCTACATGGTTCTGTACAGATCTACTGGGAGTGTCCTGCCCAGTTGAGGCCAGTATAGTAACATAGTAATAGAGCAAGTGCAGAATCACTGAATTAGAATTGATAACTTGCGAGCATTTAGTGCGGGGCCCTTGAAATTGCAGGGCCCGTAGCATATGCAAATTTTGCTACAAAGTTGATCCAGGATTGTCTGTAAGCGTCAAGGCAAATCCTACTCTTTTAAACTTCCTTAAACTGTCAAGACAGTTGTGGCAAGAAATGCTGCCACACCCATTGCTAGTGGCCAGATATATACATGGGTCTGTGCATACACATACACTGGGTGCAGATCAGGTAGAGGCAGGTGGTCCAGGGTGTTTGGGCAAAGCACACTTTTTTTAAAAATTTTAATATCTACATAAAGCAATTTTATAAATAAAAACCTCATAAATTAACCGAAAAAAACAAAACATTTTATTTTTCATCTAATATAAATAAAATGTCTTCCGTCTTATTCTTTATAAATGTTTAATTTATTGGTCCTATGGTAAATTTCTTTGAATAATTTTTTTACTTTTACTTTTGTCAATTGTTGAAAAGCTATGACTCAAAAATGCTGGATCACGGATGTTTATTCTTTTTTACTTATTTATTCGTAAAAAGATTTTTCCATTGGCACCCCACCCTGCTCAAATCCTGCATCCGCCCGTGTATATGCACACATATCTAAAGTTTAATGTAGCCTAGAGGATTTTTTTTAAAAATGGAGCAATTTGCACAAAGTGAATCTAATGGCTACCATGCAAATGCAAATAGTAGTTAAGTTGAAAGAACAAATCAAAATCTTTTGTTGCAAAATTTAAGAAAACGTTTCTTTTTTTGTTTCTTTTTTCAAGTCTTTCAGTTGTTTCCTGTTTCTATCTTAGAAATGATTGTGTTCAACAGCTTTTCATTTTTCTGAATTTGATCTTCCATAACTAATGCCCAATATATTTCTCTCTCTTTCCTTATATATACGACATCTGTCCATAAAGAAACCAAACTTTTAAAACTGTGTGCCAATGAAACGTTTTAGTGTACTCTCACTGAAATGTTATGTAGGAGTGACCTTGACCTTTACAAAAAACGTTTGCATAAAACAAAAATGACCACCAGCACACACTAAAGAATCCAGAATTTCATATGTTTCTCAATTGACATATCTGAGTACTTTAAAATGCTAAATCATGGTTTTCAGACATGAGCAATTCAAAAATACACTTTATTTTACCATAAAGGTAATTTTATATATATAGGTATTCCAGCATTTTACAAGGAAATTTCAAGTAAGCCAAAATCTATGGATTGTGGATTTAATTCATGATGAAGATATATGCATATATATATATATTGTTTTCCAACAGTGTATCTTGTCAATTTGTATCTGTTGGGCATGGAAAGTTACAGCCAAAAACGTGAAGCTAGGTATTTAGTGTTCTACAAGAACATGTTAACTTTATAATCCACATTCTATTATGGATTTAATTCTTAATGGAGATATATACGTATGTATATCGTTAGAAAGAGAATTTCATCAGCTTTCTAACAATGTATCTTGTCAATCTGTATCAGTTGAGCATGATATAGCCAAAACCTGAAACTAGGTATTTAGTGTTTTACAAGGAAATTTTAACTTTATAGTCCATAGTCTATGGATTGTGGATTTCTTGATGGAGATATATACATATATATATATATCGTTAGAAAGAGAATTTTATCAGCTTTCCAAGTGGGAATCTCAAAAAGATCCAATAAAAACTTCCCAGAACTGCCAGATCTCAAGGAAGATGAATGGACTATGATTGGAGAGAACTTGGAGTCACTATGGTGTGAAGGAGATGTGCTTCCACAACAGTAGATTGAAGTGTTGGTGTCAACTTAAATCGAAAGTGACAATGATTGAGGCAGCTCATATGGACATGTCTGCTGTTTCTGACTCTGATTCAGTGAGTGAATAGACACTTAATTCATGAAGGTTAGATGTTAATTGAAAGTTATGCTCCATTTAACAGATAGTACACACTAAGTTACCCTTCATTAAACAGAATGTACATTTCAGAGAATTTTTGTAAAAAACTAATTATTTGGTATTTATTTTCATATTTCCTCAGAATAAATTTACATAATAAATTAAAAATTACTTTTATGGTAAAATAAAGTCTATTCTTGAATCGCTCATGTCTGAAAACCATGATTTAGCCTTTTAAAGTACTCAGATATTGTTATGATATCCTACCACGAAAAGGGTCAGACACCTGTGCGGAAATGTAAGTGACCCCGGTCACCTTAGGAAATAGGTATATTGCGTAGGTGTCGAACAAACAGGATGTAAATGACACCTGCGTAGGCGTTAGAGAAACCTATAAAGCAGACCCGAATAGAAAACACTAGGGTAGACAGAAATCTCGGTACTCAAAGAAGAGACAGACATCAGTGGGGCCAGAAGGCCCGAGACTGCTGTCCCTGATGCGGACAGAAAACTCAGAGAGGACCCAAGCAGCCAGGAGGCAGACCGCGCAGAGCTGGGAAAACATAAGACCAAGTTCCCCTGTTGGGAATGGCCTCTTGGCACCCATCATCTCTTCACTCTCCGGCCAACAAAGATGTATGTTATGTAATAAAAATATGTCCAGATATTTTTACAAGCAAGTCTTCGAGTTTCCTTTCTATCCAAGTCCAGGACATTCACCCCGCTATACAACAATATGTCAAGTGGAAGACGAAATATGAAATTCTGTTTGTTTGGTGTGTGCTGATTGCCATTTTATTTTATGCAAATGAAGTAGTAAATCCCAACTTTTTTCTTGGGAACATCCTAAGGAACATTTTAGTACCCTACTCATAGAGTCCTGGGAGGGAAGCACGGTAGGTTCTGCTGGCCCCGGACCACAAGGTTTTACTAAAATAGACGCTAGGTAAAAAAACCTGTCCTGATTGAGCAAAACTTTTTTAATTCAGCATGGCCAAATAAAAAAAATGTTCAAACTGAATTAGCTTAATTATAATAACTAGCTGGACTCATGGAAATTCTACAGGTCCTGACAACTAAGATATTATCATTACTCTCGCATATATATTTTTGTAATTAAATTTACTAAAGTAATATAATTTTGTTGAAGTAACGCATTACCTATGGAATGTACCTATATCTATTATATAAAATGGAATGTACCTATATCTATTACTAGCTGGGGTACCCGGCATTGCCCGGCGG
>VCCN01003983.1:567618-587307 GCA_006491835.1 Architeuthis dux
GGGTCTCTTTTGTTCCTATTCAAACATAAGCACCCTATTCCATTCTTACCCTTGTTCATTATATTGCAAGGGCGGGTGGGGAAGAACAAAGAGAAAGGATGAAAGATATGAGTAGAATTGAAATTTTACTGCTGTAAGATACTGTGCTTCAGTTCCTGTGGACAACAATTGACTCCTCGCCTTCTGTGCCCACTTTGTGAGTGGTGAAACATCAAAAGGGGAAAGGAATAATAAAACTGTAGAACATGTTAAAACAAGATATTTTCTATAGTTTTGAGAAGGGTCATTAACATTCAAATAGCTCTTCTGACAATCAAACTCCTTCTTGTTGTTTTTTGTTAACACAACGTTTTGGCCAATCCACTCTTCGGTCTTCTTCAGGTGTAGTATCCAAAGAAAAATCTGCAATGGCTGACCACATCTGGGGAGAGAAAGGCGACCACTTTCATTTCTGGGAGGAAGTCCAGATTATTGACAGAGAACGCTGTTGGAAGCAGAGAAAAATCAAAGAGGCAGCTCATATCAACATGTCAACTAAATGCATGAGTCAGACATGTGCAGAGTTCAACCTGACGTGGCTTCCGCTACTCAAGAAACCCAAACCCGACAAGACAAGGATAAAGAAACACCTGAATCCTACGTTATAAGAGTTACCTCCTTTGAAATTAAAAAACTTTGGTTTACCCCATCACATTCGGATATTACACCTGAAGAAGGTCGAATAATGGATCAGCTGAAACGTTGTTTTAACAACACAAACAACAAGAAGGAATTCAATCGTCCAAAGAACTATTTGAATGTTAAAACAAATAAATCCAACAAGTTTTATTGGTGTGAGAAGACACCAGAGAAGAAGAGAATTATAATTAGGAAGTGTAACAGTCATACAAACAAACAAGCAAGCAAAATAATATATAGGATAATGATTTATTTGATTTTAGGGGAAATTCCACGTGTGTTGACAACTAAAATACCATCATTACTCTTGCATATATTTTCCGGCAATTAAAATATATACATTTTGGTAAAGTGATTTATTACTTATGGAATGTATCTACATTAACTATAATAATATGCAATGGCAAATGAAGCATATATGTCTGTTACTATTATTATTTATTTGTTTTGCTATCTGTCTATATTCTTGCGGTCTACTACTACTATATCTTAATTTTTAGGCTTCAGACTTGTGAGGGAGGAGTAATGAATGAATTACAGTTATAGTGAAGGTTGGATCCCTTTTGCTCCCATTCAAGCATAAGCACCCTCTTCCATTCTTTCATTACATTGCAAGGTTGGCTGGAGAGGGAGAAAGGAAAGTATAAAAGATATGAGGAGAATTTAATTTTATTGCTGCAAGATACTGTGCTTCAGTTCCTGTGGACAGCAATTGACTCCTCACCTTCTGTACCTACTTTGTGAGCAGTGAAACATCAAAAGGGGAAAAGAGTAATAAAACTCTAGAACATATTAAAACAAATAAATCCAACAAGTTTTATTGGTGTGAGAAGAGACCAGTGAAGAAATGAATAGTAATCAAAAAGTGTAACTGTTGCGCATACAAACAAGCAGAAAAGTGTATATAGGAAGATCTTGTTGATATTTTATTCACTTAAAGCATGAGTTTAAGTGAATAAATATGGGACAAAAAACAATAAGTGAAATCAATTGAATAACAGGTCTGATTAGTCACTCAATAGAAACTGTCACATGACCAATGTCTTTTGGCAGCATGCCATGTTGAGGGTGATCAAAAATTAGAAAAAGGTGTGATCAATGAATAAGTTACTTCTCTCACCTTTTGTTGGGCAGTGATCATTAAAGAAGTCTGAATTTTCAAAAAAATGTGAAATGCTGTCGGACACAGACTAAGGGATCAATTTAGAATAAACTTACATTACAAATTGAACACCCCAACCACCACGAAAAAGCCTCAAAACACCAAAAAACGTTTTTCTAGACATAATAAGGAGTAAATATTTAAATTTTCAGCCATCTAGCTCCATTGATGCGGCCTGTACCCTTGATCCATACGTAGCCAGCCAGCTAGCCAGACCAACTTAGAAACTGAAGAAACCTATATTGACAATTTTGGTGACAGTTTTGGTTGACGGTTTCTAATACCATTTTACTGAAGGGTTTTAAACCGATATTTAGTGAGGGTTTTATTTTTTATTTTTATACCAAATATGCTTCTAAAAGCAGTAATTGAGACTAAATTTTCAACATTTTTAATATTTTTATTTTTTTTATTTTATATGTTTAAACGCAAATAAAGAGAGGAAAATCCTTTTATCCTGAGGCACATCAAAATTACAAATGTTGTAAAAGTATTGAAATTACATAAATGAGGAGATACAAGGTCAGCCATTTTGAATATTTTGAGAGCCGATTGTGAGGTCTGGATGTAACTTGGTAACTAATCAGATGGGACATTACTGCATGTGCATGAACAGACACTCTCCCATGAGGTTATTCAGTCAGCAGTGAGATGCCATTGAGTGAGCTTGTGTACTGTGTGACCACCACATTCACAATGACCACGTCTTCGTGCAGGGTTCTTTGGCAAAACATTGCATCACCCAGGTCGGACAGCCCCTGTACAGTCTAGATTTGGTTTCTTGTCACTTCTGGGTTTTCCAAAAAAGATTTCAGACCATGGACGAGATTAAGGAGAATGCAATGAGGCAGCTGATGGCAATCCTGAAAAAGGATTTTGCAGACTGTTTTGAAAAGTGAGAGGGATGCTGAGATAGGTTTGTGATGTCCCAAGGGAAGTATTTTGAAGAGGACTAAGGTGACATTGCCCTAGGTAGGCTATTTTTTTGTTAATATTAAATGGCTGAATACTTTTCGAACAGAGATTTTTAGTCTGAGAAAGAATTTAGATTTTGCTATTTTTATTAAGACATCCAATTTACTCAACACAGTTTTAGATAAGCTGTTCAGTTTTTGTTTATGTATTTTGTTGGGTTACAGTAATTTCGTCTACATCACTTTTGCAAATATCAGTTTTGTCTAAATCACTTTGGTCTAAAATCACTTTTGTCTTCAAAAGTTCTCAATGAATTTCAATGACATTTTGTCAAAAAAATCCTTGGATCCACCCCAAAAATTTTGGGTGGATCCATGGATTTTTTTTTTCAATTTTGAGGAAAAAAATTACAGTATCCATCCCAAATCTAATAAAAAATATCTCTCAATCGAAAAAAGAACCTGGATCCACCCCAAAACTTCATCAATTCTTCATTAGTCCATGGTCAACCATTCTGGAAAATGTCATTGAGAACCTTTGGAGATATTATTGGTTCAAAAGTGATTTTAGACCAAACTGATATTTTCTAAAGTGATGTAGATGCAAGTGCTGTACCCTGTATCGTATATACACTGATAAGCCAAAACATTATGACCAATGACATGTGGCAAGAATAACAGCTACTTTCTACAAGAAGAAAAATTTGAGTGACTTTGATAAAGGCTAAATTTTTATGACCAGAAGATGAGGTCAGAGCATTTTCACAATAGCACCACTGGTGGAGATGTTCATGTTCAGTAACAATCAGCAGTCTGAAGGGGGGGGGGAATCACCAACCACTAACAAGGTAGCCAAGACTATTGATGCCAGAAGTAAAGGGTGGCTTTACCGCCAAGCACGAGCCAACAGAAGTGTTAATGTGGCACAAATAATTTAATCAAGGTGAAGGAAGGAATGCATCACAACACATAGTACCAATTCTTGTTGCATATGGGGCTGTGTAGCTGCAGGCCAATCAGTGTACCTGTGTTAACCAATGTCCATCGCCCAAATCGTTTTCAATGGGCACGCGAACATCTGAACTGGACCTTATATCAAGGGAAGAAGTTCACCTGGTCCGATAACTCTCGCTTTCTCCCAAAAGAGGTGAATGGCAGGGTACATGTGCATTGTTATCCAGGGGAAGTGATGGCACCAAGATGCACTGCATGAGTTGTATGGGAATGGTTTCAGGAACATGAAGAAGATTTCACTGTGTTGCCCTGTCCACCAAACTCCCCAGGTCTCAATCCTGTTGAGCACCAATAGGATGTGTTGGACTAAGAAGTTTGCTCTGCAGAACCTCCACCACATAACCTTGCAGCAGTTAAAGGACCTGCTGTTAACATCCTGGCACCAGATCCCAGAGGAAACCTTTAGAGTTCATGCCTCATCAGGTAAGAGCTGTTTTGCTGGCACATAGAGGAAAACACCTTATTAGGCAGGTGGTCTTGTTTTGGTTCATCAGTGTATATATGTTTTTTCACAGACATTAAGACATTTTGCACTTTAATATTGCACACATTTCTACAAATAAAAATGATAGCAGAGAATAGAAAGTAAAGAGTCAAGTCTGGTTAGTCACTCAATAGAAACTGTCATGCGACCAATGTCTTTTGGCAGCTGCCATGTTGGGGTGATCAATTGAAAAATTGGAAAAAGGGGTGATCAATGAATAAATCACTTCCCTTGCCTTTCTGAATTTTCAAAAAACAAGCATGAATGCTGACGGACACAAACTAAGCGACCAATTTAGCATAAATTTACATTGTAAATTGAACCCCCAATAAAAACCTGTTTTTATTTTTTAGACACGATAAGGAGTAAATGTTTATATTTTCATCCCTCTAGCTCCATTGGTGCAGCCTGTACGTGTGATACATATATAGCCAGCCAGCCAGATAGCCAGACTAACTTAAAAACTTAAGAAACCTATGTTGACAGTTTTTGTGACAATTTTGGTTGACGTTTCTAATTAACAGATATATACAAATCACTGTGTGTGAATTAATCAGTTTGTGTGCGTACGTGCGTGCGCGTGTGTATGTGTGTATGTTGGATTAATTGGGGAGCCTTTTTGTATACAATGTGACCTACCGACATCACTCCCTCCCTTAGCGTTCGAGTGACAAGGCTTTGATTAAGATGACTGGCGATGGGACAAGGGGTGGATTCGTGCCTTTCTCAAAAGGACGCTATTGTGAAAGAAAGTGAGGTTTGGATTCCGTTTAGCAAACCAGTGTATTTTTGTAGAAGAATTTGTGTGTGTGTGACTATCATCTGTTTAGGAGTTAATAAAACCATTTTGATGAACAAAGACTCCCTTCAAGAGAAGAGGTTGAAGATCAGTTAGTCTCTTATTTCAGGTCAAAAATCAAAGGAATTTTACAAATCTGATTTTGAAAAACTTGTTGATAGATGGGAAAAGGCTATCAAAGTGAAGGAGAGTCTATTAATGATTAAGTGGATCATAAATCAACACTATATTTGTGTTTCCAAATCAATTGAAACATCGGACAGAACTCTCGTTACAACCTGATACATATTAATTCTGAAAGTAAATATCAATAAATACATTGGGAACTAGAAAGCACTCAGAGAGCGCATACCTCTACCAACGCCATTGTCAGGAGAAGTAATTGTGCATGGATATGTCCCAAAATGTAATCATTTCTTCTATGGCCCATTGCCGATGCTTTCACAAAGTTTCATTGAAATACATAGAGTACTTTTGGGGATATCTTGTAGACAGACAGACAGAGAGAGATGGAAAGACGCGACCGAATACATAAAAGTATGAAAATATTATTCGGTCAATGGTAGCATATTAAGACTAATATATACTAATATATACATCTCTTGACTAGCCCAGTCAAGGTTGACAATGGGTGTAAGAGCTTTTTACTGTTGCTACTGCCTGGACCCAGGCTAGATTTTTAATAAAGTCCTCCTGAACAGGATGAGTGATGCTGTCGATCCCCAGCTCAGAGACCAACAAGTTGGCTTTCACAAGAATAGATCTTGTGCTGACCAGATCACAATGCTCTGTATCATTCTGGAACAGTCATTGGTGTGGAACTCATCTCTCTATGTCAACTCAACTGTGAGAAGGCGTTCAACAGTGCGGATAGGGAGACCCTCTGGAAGCTGCTGAGACTCTATGGGTTACCAATGAAGATCACTAACATCATCAGGGACTCCTATGAAGGGATGACTTGCAGGCTGGTACATGGCCAGCAACTTACTAATGCCTTTCGGGTGCAGACAGTCACCTTTCCTGTTCCTGTTGGCCATAGACTGGGTTATGAGAACATCCACGGCTCAGAGGAGGAATGGCACCCAGTGGACACTCTGGACATGGTTGGATGACCTTGACTTTGCCGATGACCTGACCCTTCTTTCCAACACCCAGCAACAGATGCAGGAGGAGACCAACACAGTTGCAGTTAACTTGACATGCCGTGGCCTCAATATCCTCAAATGGAAGAGCAAGATCCTCAGGGTTAATACAGCCAATGTGACCCCCATCACACTGGAAGGTAAAGCACTGGAAGAGGTGTAGAACTCAGCAGTATTATTGACAAACTCAGTGGAATAGATGCTGGTGTAAAAGCCCAGATAGGTAAGGCAAGGGTTGCTTCCCATCAGCTGAAAAATGTCTGGAGATCCTTAGATCTAACGACCAACACCAAGATCCAGATCTTCAATACCACTATGAAGACTGTTCTGTTGTATGGAGCAGAGACCTGGAGAACAACTGCCACCGCAATGAAAAGAATTCAGACATTTACCAACACCTGTCTCAAAAGAATTCTACGAATTCACTGGCAAGATACCATCAGCAACAAGGAACTGTGGCAACTAACAAGACAGCAACCTGCAGAGGAAGAAATCCTCTGAAGATGCTGGAGATGGATTGGGCACACTCTTCACAAGCCTACATTCAGCATTACAAGACAGGCCCTCTTTTGGAATCCACAAGGGAAAAGGAAAAGAGGCAGACCAAGAACCACCTGGTGTCGTGACCTGGATGCAGAGTGGGGAGAACTGGACATACACGGGAACAGCTGGTGAAATTGGCCCAGAACTGAGATGCCTGGAAAGTCTTTATTGGGGACACAGGCTTAGATAGATAGATAGACTGCTTGAGAAGTTAAAGCAGGTATGGGAGAGTGGTTTATCTCACCAACTTTTTTCTCTGTCAACCATCATGGCATGCCAGCAATGAGACATTTTTGTCCAAGATATCTGGTGATGAGATAGAGCACAAGGAGAAGTTCAGTTCATGCCTTTCTCAAAGGCATTAATGCTAACCAAACACAAACACAAACAGCTGAAATATGAACTCGGTTTGCCAGATTCAATATTCCATGCAGATAAGTGTTATGCTATCTTCTACTTCAATTTTAATATACAATATAAACGAAGGGTCTGTCCAGAAAGTATCCAGCCGTTTTGAATATCTCGAGAACAGGTTGTTCAGCCTTGATTTAACTTGACAACCAATCAAAAAGGACCTTACTGCGCATGCGTGAACAGACATGCTCCCACAGGGTTACTCAGTTGGCCACGAGACGCCATTCACAATGTCTGAGCCTGTTCATTCTTTACGTCTCGTGCAGGTTTTTTATTTTGGCAAAATATCACATCACCCATTCTGCACCCCCCACCACACCCGCCCCCACACAGAGTCCTGATTTGACTCCTTGCAACTTCTGGCTATTTGCCATTGAAAGTGAGATTTCAGAACTTAGACGAGATTGCGGAGAACGCAATGATGAAGCTGATGTCGATCCTGAAAGAAGACTTTGCAGACTGTTTTGAAAAGTGGAGGGGATGTTGGTATAAGTGTGTGAGGTTCTAAAAGGAGTAGTTTGAAGGGGACTAAAGCACCATTAGTCCGCTCACATGCAGAAGCTCCTGGGTTCGATTCCTGGTATAAGCGAAGAGTGTGGAAAACTCTTCATTACACAATTTCCCTGTGTACTCAGCAGCTAATTGAGTACCCTCTAAGCTAAGTGTGATTAGGATGAAGGTATCCCTTTGGTGGACATGCATCCTGCCAAGGGGGTGGTCATAAAAACTTGGTACTGGTCTCGACCAGACTTGAAACTTGCAATGAACACTAAGCTGACGTATGCAACAGAAGGTTTTCATTACTCCATTGGGAATTGTCTCTTAACAAATGGCGCGCTTTACCTTTAAGGCACCATTGCCCTAGGTAGGCTATTTATTCGGTAATGTTAAATGGCTGGATGCTTTCCAACAGATCTGGTATCTATTGGAATTTCTTGTCCAAGACTATCATGGTCGGAAGGTAATCCAAAGGGAAATTTGTAAGCAGAAAAAAGGTAGCTTTATCATCCGCTTCCCTATTATTGTTGGGGCTGAATTTAGCAGAGAACGAAACAGTGGAAGTCAAGAAAAATAATGAACAAAAAATGAAGAAAAGCAAAGTGAGTAAGTTGCAATAAAAACTAAAGGGTTAAGATGAAAGAAAATACTAGTCAATGATTGTCAATGTTTCATCCAATAAAAAGTAAAGATAATATTGTTGAGCTCTGTAGATCCACTTTGTTTGCTGTCAATTTCGATATAACACAATATAAACACATACACTTCTTGTGGTCTTCAATTCACTTTATTTACACTCGAACACAGATGTCTATGCCAAAACCGCTAACTGATTTGAACACAGTAAAATATCAGAAAGAGGACCCTCTAAACGGGAGAGTTCCACTACTGACCATTGACAAAGAAAGCTAACAGAGTTATCTTTCTTTGTATATGATATATTAACATGTTGACAAATATTGCTGCTACTAATACTACTAGTGTAAAACCAATAACTAAAAACAAATATGGCACCAAAAGAGTTTGGACGGATGAAGGGTAGGTTTAAAGGTTAGATTTGATCTTTTACAAACCCTAGGGTGTTAGAATATGGAAGACTTGTTGCCGCTTGATCTTTTCAAATGTAAGGTAACTGGAATTGCAAGCTGACCAACATAGCAGTAATTGACTAAGATATTTTTCTGTGTGTTATCACAGAACTACTTGAACGAGAGACAGAAAGTCTCTCTTATGGTCAGCTAAAATCGAACCCCTGCTGGGAAGGCTAGTGCCTTTATCATTGTAGGCTGAGTTTGGAATTTAAGCACTGAAAACTTTAAGTACCTATGTGATGAATGTCATATTTTAGCCTGGGAAAAGACTCTGGAAGCTGGAAGAGTGTCACTTGATATTGTGTAGCCAATTAAAACAGTTTTTGTCGGCTAATGAGTTTTATAAGATTCTTTTCTTGGGTAGTTGGAAAATAAACGCCTTAGCCAGAAGACGTATCTTTGGGCCGTCAGCCAAAAATGTTTTGGTTGTATTTATGGGAAAAGGAGAGAGGGAGAGACACTTTGACTGCAGAGGATAGAGAAAGAGAAGGTCAGATAGATTTGTCCACGCAACATAAAGTAAATAAAGAGAATTCTTTTTCCTCCAAAATATTTGTCTTCAACTGAATTATTCACAAAAGCATATGCATGCGAGATGACATTCTCTCCACAGCAACAACTATGCAACGAAGGCCCAAACACCAAAAAGGTATGCACATTTTCAGATTCTCTGGACATTTTCTCTTCTTCCCTCATCCCATCTTGTTCGACTTTTCGCATTTACCAACTCAGTTATTTTTGGATATTGTTGCACAATTGTTTCTGCTGTTCTCTTTCCTCCGCTGGCTGTTCGAAACACAACAGACTTGTCATTCAAGCCTGCATATATGCACACTGCACATGTAGCTATGCTACAAGGGTTCCTGTTGCTCAGTCGGTAAGAGTAGCTGGTACGATTAACCTGTTTTAACGAAAGCTTATCCTTTATTTTTCGATCCGCACTGTTTACTCACTGCCCTAGTTTGACGGTCTGAGCAAAGTTGAGATAAAAAGCGGCTAAAAAGTAAAGATGAAAGAAAATACTAGTAAAAAATTAATAATAATGATTGACAAATTGACAATACTTCATCTAACAAAAAATGAAGAAAAAGAAAGAGTTTACAATGAAAAAATGGAAGGAAAATATGAAGCAATGAAGGAATGAAAGAAAAAAGCAAATGGGTCTGGTTAGTCACTCAATAGAAACCGTCAAGTGACCAACGTCTTTGGAAAAATTGGAAAAAAGGAGAGATCAATGAATAAGTTACTTCTCTCATCTTTTGTTGGGCACTGATCACTAAAAAAGTCTGAATTTTAAAAAAAACAAGCGTAAATGCTGCTGGACACAAACTAAGGGATCAATTTAGTATAAACTTACATTGCAAATCTATTTTAGACCAAAGTGATTTAGACAAAACTGATATTTGCTAAAGTGATGTAGTCGAAAGTGCTTTTAGACCAAAGTGATTTAGACAAAACTGATATTTGCAAAAGTGATGTAGACCAAAGTGCTTTTAGACCAATGTGATTTAGACAAAACTGATATTTGATAAAGTGATGTAGATAAAAGTGCGGTACCCAGTAAAAAAACTATTTGCTACCTAAAACCACTTGTTGCCCTATGCTCCACAGGAATAAAGTCTGGTTAGTCACTCAATAGAAACTGTCTAACATCTTTTGACAGCATGCAAAGGGGTGATCAATGAATAAATTATTTATCTCGCCTTTTGTTGGGCAGTGATCACTAAAAAGTATGAATTAAAAAAAAAACAAGAGTGAGCACTGCCAGACACAAACTAAGGGACCAATTTAGCATAAACTTACATTGCAAACTGAATCCCCAACTAAATCCTATTTGTGGTGATGAATTTTGGAAAAAAAGTTTTGTTCTAGACATAATAAGGAGTAAATGTTAAAATTTTCAGTCCTCTAGCTCCATTAATGCGGACTATATGCATGATCCATACATACACACATAGCCAGCCAGCCAGACCAACTTAAAAATTGAAGAAACCTATGATCATGGTTTCCAGCAAATGAATGAATAAAGAAAATGAAGATAAAATCATGAATAAAGATAAGAGTGAAATTTTAGAATTGAAAAAAAAGCTAAGGAATGCAGAGCGAAGGTGTGGAGTGACGATAACCAGGATGGAAAACAGAATCGGTGAAATAAGTTTTGAGTTTTGTCCAAGTCTGCTCGCATTCACTTTACACTAATTCCCTTGGGAAAGGCGTGAATCCATTTCTCATCTAAGCTATGGTTAAATACCATGGCAGTTGAAGCCCTGTAAGATAGAAAAACACAAGGGCGACGGACTAGCAACTCCACCCTATAAAAAACGGTTACAGTATTTTCATCTACATCACTTTAGCAAATATCAGTTTTATCTAAATCACTTTGGTCTAAAAGTACTTTCGTCTACATCACTTCAGCAAATATCAGTTTTGTCTAAATCACTTTAGGTCTAAAAGTACTTTTGTCTACATCATTTTAGCAAATATCAGTTTTATATAAATCACTTTGGTCTAAAAGTACTTTCGTCTCTATCACATCAGCAAATATCAGTTTTGTCTAAATCACTTTAGGTCTAAAAGTACTTTTGTTTACATCATTTTAGCAAATATCAGTTTTGTCTAAATCACTTTGGTCTAAAAGTACTTTCGTCTACATCACTTCAGCAAATATCAGTTTTGTCTAAATCACTTTAGGTCTAAAAGTACTTTTGTTTACATCATTTTAGCAAATATCAGTTTTGTCTAAATCACTTTGGTCTAAAAGTACTTTCGTCTACATCACTTCAGCAAATATCAGTTTTGTCTAAATCACTTTAGGTCTAAAATCACAAAAGACACAACAATATCTATAAAAGTTCTCAATGAACTTCAATGACATTTTGTAGAATTGTTGGCCATGGGCTAAAAAAGAATTGATGAAATTTTGGGGTGGACCAAGGGGTTTTTTTTTGATTGCAAGGAAAAAATTTAATAAATAAATATATCCCAATCAGAAAAAATCCCTGGATCCACCCCAAAGTTTCCTCAACTCTTCCTTAGCCCATGGCCAACTATTCGACAACATGTCATTGAAATTCATTAAGAACTTTTGAAGACAAAAGTGATTTTAGACAAAACTGATATTTGCTAAAGTGATGTAGACGAAAGTGCTTTTAGACCAAAGTGATTTAGATAAAATTGATATTTGCAAAAGTGATGTTGACCAAAGTGCTTTTAGACCAAAGTGATTTAGATAAAATTGATATTTGCTAAAGTGATGTAGACAAAAGTGCTTTTAGACCAAAGTGGTTTAGACAAAACTGATATTTGCAAAAGTGATGTAGACAGAACTGCTTTTAAAAAATTAATAATAATGATTGACAAATTGACAATACTTCATCTAACAAAAAATGAAGAAAAAGAAAGAGTTTACAATGAAAAAATGGAAGGAAAATATGAAGCAATGAAGGAATGAAAGAAAAAAGCAAATGGGTCTGGTTAGTCACTCAATAGAAACCGTCAAGTGACCAACGTCTTTGGAAAAATTGGAAAAAAGGAGAGATCAATGAATAAGTTACTTCTCTCATCTTTTGTTGAGCACTGATCACTAAAAAAGTCTGAATTTTAAAAAAAACAAGCGTAAATGCTGCTGGACACAAACTAAGGGATCAATTTAGTATAAACTTACATTGCAAATCTATTTTAGACCAAAGTGATTTAGACAAAACTGATATTTGCAAAAGTGATGTAGACCAAAGTGCTTTTAGACCAATGTGATTTAGACAAAACTGATATTTAATAAAGTGATGTAGACGAAAGTGCTGAAAAAAAAAACCTATTTGTTACCTAAAACCATTTGTTGCCCTATGCTCCACAGGAATAAACAACAACAAAGAACAAGTCTGGTTAGTCACTCAATAGAAACCGGCATTTGGCCAACATCTTTTGACAGCATGCTGTGTTGAGTATGATCAATTAAAAAATAGAAAAAGTGGTGATCAATGAATAAATTACTTATCTCGCCTTTTGTTGGGTGGTGATCACTAAAAAGTCTTAATTTTTAAAAAAATAAATGTGTGCACTACCGGACACAAATTAAGGGCCAATTTAGCATAAACTTACATTGCAAACTGAACCCCCCTCTAAGAAATCATTTGGGGGTGGATTTTGAAAAAAAAAAGTATTTCTAGACATAAAAGGAGTAAATGTTTAAATTTTCAGCCCTCTAGCTCCATTGGTGTGGCTTGTATGCGGGACACATATATACTTAGCTAGCCAGTCAGAGCAACTTGAAAACTGAAGAAACCTATATTCATGTTGACAGTTTTAGTTGACAGTTTCTAATAGGAATGTGAAGGAAAAAAGACTGGTGAATAAAAACACGAGTAGAAAAGGAAGAAATGTGAAAAGGAAAGAATGAGGAAAAAATGAATGAAAATGAATGAAAAGGAAAATGATATGAAGAAGAAGTTGTATATTGAAACATCAAATGAAAGAGAAAAAAGAAAAAAGAGAAGAAAATGGAGAAATAAAATAAGAAAGAAAGGAGAAAAAGAAGGTGGAATATAAATGAATTATGGAAAAAAAAGAAGCAGGGAGAAAGGAAGCAAAAAAGAAAATATAAAGTAAGAAGGAAAAAATTAGGGGAAAAGGGTCGAAGAATGAAAAAAGAAAGGAAGAAGAAGAATGAGAAAAGAAAGGAAGAAGAATGAGAAAAGAAGGGAAGAAGAAGAATGAGAACAGAAAGGAAAGAAGAAGAATGAGAAAAGGAGGGAAGAAGAAGAATGAGAACAGAAAGGAAGGACAAAGAATGAGAACAGAAAGGAAAGAAGAAGAATGAGAAAAGAAAGGAAAGAAGAATGAGAAAAAGAAAAGAATGAGAAAAGAATGAGAAAAGAAAGGAAAGAATAATGAGAAAAGAAAGGAAAGAAGAAGAATGAGAAAAGAAAGGAAGAAGGAAAGATTCTTGTAAAGAGGAAGGACCTGTAAGAGTAGCTGAATGGATCCAAGTTAACACGTTGAGGAGGAAAGAAACAGAAACAAAAGAAAGAAAGAATAGAAATAAAAAAAGGAGACCAATGAAGAAGAAAGTAAAAGAAATGAAAGAAAGAAGAATGAGAAAAGAAAGAGAGAAAGAAGGAAATATTCTAGGTGGAAGAGGGAGAAACTCAAAATGAATAATAAGAAGAATGGCCGAATGGCTTCAAGCTAACACACAGGGAGGAAGAAAAAAACGCACGAAAGCAAAAACGAAAAAAATTGAAGAAAAAACACGTAATGAAAGAAGGAGGGTGGGTCGTCGTGTTGAAAAATGTGTCTAGTGTTGTTTGTATGGGGAATTTATCAAAACAATCAGGAAAAGGCCAGCCAGCTAACGTATGCCTGAGTCTGGTTGTGTTATTCTATGGGTCTATCAGTGCGTATGCGTGGTGTGTATAATGAATGAGTCTCTAAGTTATCGTGTGTCTGTCTGTCTGCTATTACTCGCGTGTACGTGTTATTAAGACTGTTTGTGTGTATGTGCATATACACTATCATTATGTGTGCGTGGTATTAATTGGAGTGTGTGTGTAACATCACGCGCGGATCCAGGGTCACCCCCGCCCCCCGCTGCTGTGGCAAAGCACACTTAGAATTTGTTTTAATATCTAAAAGAAATCTTTGTACAATGTGGTCCCAAAATGTACGGTTTCAAACCCTCGCACACTCGATGGTAAAAACGCCGCACAAATAAAAGCAATTTAATTTATTCAAAGCAATGACAATATAATTTATGTATTTGGTTATGTGTTTCTTTCATGAATTCTCTTATTTCTTTTTATTTGTGCGCCGGTTTTAACATCGAGTGTGCGAGGGTGTGAAACTTTATAATTATTGTGCCGAAATTTTATAAATAAAAAAAACCCAAATTATCACAAGCAATCATAAATTAACCTTAAAAACAAAAAATGTATTCCATCCATTGTCGAATTAGCCAGAGATGGAGTAAAAAAAAAATGGACTCTGCTCCAAATCCTGGGTCCGCCCCTGAACATGGCCACTACTGGCCACTGTACGTGTACGCATTTTAGTTCAGGTGCGTTAACGTATCTATGGTATGATGTGAGTGCGTGTGTATGTGACTTGAGTGAGCGTGTGCAATAAATACACAGGGTAGCCGGCATTCTTTCGCAAATCGTCGCCAATCGAGTCAGCCATTAAAGAAACCAGGTATGGTAGGCCGCAAAGTGACTAAAAAAACGTTTCAATACGCCTCCTAAATTTATGAGGATTAAATTACCTAAAAATACGTCTAAATGTATTTGTTATTTTACAAAAATATTAAATTATTGAAGTAAATTAAGCGTTGGGGACGGGATTAAATTAAATTAAATATTATATATTAAATATATTCACATAATAATGCGCTTTCTTTAGTAAAGTTCCACCGCCAGTCGTCTTTTACTATTTTTATACTTTTATCGATACACCATGGTGAAATAGGTGAAGAATTTGAATCCAATTCGAAGCACACGTATTGAACCCCAAAGAGGACTGAGATCCTACTCGGAGGAAACTAAAAACGTGTAAAATGCGTGATGTAACGGTCTTGCTACTAGACAGAATTCCGAACTCGTCGGAGTCATTGTGGCCAACTCAAAAAATATGTTTGCGCTAGTTTGACTGCTAAAAGAGCGCTAAAAAAATGTTAATAGCCAAAAAATGGCTAAATACCACCAGAAATGGCCAAAATGTTTTAGGAGCAAACGCGCTAATTTAGCGCTTTTTGCACAGCCAAAACAAGAAACGCGCTGGATCTAGCGCGAAACGCGCTAAATTGGCACTACTGGTCGGATTGTGCGTGGGACATAGACACGTATGAATGGAGAGGGTGGGAAATTAAGGGAAAGAGGGAGGGAGAGAGAAAACGAAAGAGTAGGAGAGGAGAAGGAGAAGGGGAGAGGGGAGGAAGAGACAGGAGGGAAAGAAAGATAAGGGGAGTAAGGGAGAAAGAGAGATGGTGGAGAAAGAAAGGGTGGGAAAGAGAGGGAAGGTAGAGAAAGGGAGAGAGAGAGTAGAGAGAGGGGATTAGACTTCATTCACTCTTGTAGGAAGGGAAGAGTAAGCCAAGTAAAAGACGAAAGTAGAAAGCGGTGTTTATTGGACAAAGAAAGACGACAATAATTCGTCAAACACATGGCATTGGCATTGGCGAAGAAGCACCGACAATAACATAGGCAAACAAATTAGAAAGCACTCAGAGAGCGCATACTCCAGCCAACGCCAATGTCCGGGGAACTAATTGTGCATTGATCCGCCCCAAAGTGCAATCACTTCTTTCATGGCCCATTTGCCCACACTTCCACAACATTTCATTGAAATTCATTGAGAACTTTTGGAGATATGTGGACAGACATGGAATTTGGGTAATATTATGTGATGTGAACTACGACCTAGGGGAGGTAATTGTGCGTGGATCCGCCCAAAAATCTAATCAGTTCTTTCGTGTCCACCATTCCACAAAATTTCATTGAAATTCATTGAGAACTTTTGGAGATACTGTGTAGATAGTCATGGCGTATACATAAATATAAGGTGGAAAAAAGGAAAAATATCTCTCAATCAAAGAAAGATTCCTGGTTCTTTCCCAAGATTTAACCAACTCTTCCTTACCCCATTGCCCAACGTTCCACAAAATTTCATTGAAATTCATTGAGTACTTTTGGAGATATCTTGTAGACAGACAGGCGGAATGACAGACAGACAGACGGAAATACAGACACACCGAATACTTATACCTCTCCAACTTCGTTGGCAGGGGTAAAAACTAGAAAGCACAGAGAGCGTATACCTCTGCCAACGCTATTACCAGGGGAGGTAACTGTGCATGGATCCACCCCAAATTCTGATCACTTCTTACGTAGCCCATAGCCCATCCTTCCACAAAGTTTCATAGAAATTCAATCAGAACCTTTAGCGATATTATGTGGTGTGCACATATAACTACCACGTGGGGGAGGTAATTGTGCATGGATCCGTTCCAAAATGTTATCACTTCTGAGGAAGCCTATTATCCATCCCACCACAAAATTTCATTGTGAACTTTTGGAGATACCGTGTGCACAGACATGAAATTTTGGCAATATTATGTGGTGTGACGTAGGGGAGGTAATTGTGCATGGATCCGTCCCCAAATTATAATAACTTCTTCCGTAGCCTATTATTCCCCCCTCCCCCGAATTTCATAGAAATGCATTCAGAACTCTTGGAGATATCGCGTTGACAGTAAAGAACACGAATAAATATCTCTAATTCCAAAATTCAACCACCCCTTTCCTACCCCATTGACCACCTTTCCAGAAAATTTCATTGAAATCTATCCAGTACTTTCGGAGATATCGTGTGGACAGACAGACCGACCGGAAAACAGACGGAAAGACGTGACCAAATACATATACCTCTCCAACTTAAATATAGATCTCGGTTCTTTAGTGAGATTAATACACTAATTACCTCTTGGAGAGTTCTATGTATTCGGTCACGTCTTTTCGTCAGTCCGTCTGTCTGTCCACACGAAATCCCCAGAAGTACTCAACAAATTTCGTGGAAGTGTGGACAGAAGGCTACGCAAGAAGTGATTCAATTTTGGGGCGGATCCATGCAGAATTACCTCTCCTGTGTTGTAGTTGTATATGTCCAAACCACATAATATCGCCAAAAGTAATCAATGAATTTCATTGATATTTTGTGGAAGCATGGGCAATGGGCCATGGAAGATTTGGGGCGGATCAATACACAATTACCTTCCCTGACAATGGCGTTGACAGAGGTGTGCGCTCTCTGAGTGCTTTCTAGTTAATTATAGAAACTGTATTGTTATAGATTAAATTGACAAAACCGTCTTTTTTTTCCAGTTGATCTTTTACGGATTTAAATGGACGTTTTTTTATCCTCTTTTCAAAAGACAAATAAATAAAAACAAAAAAGTAGTTTGTGTTATGTTTGTATTTCACAAATCAAGTTTTAAAAAAGAATAATACACACAAACTCTACACATACACATACATAACACACACACATTTTAATGTGAGAATTAATTTTTTTAAATTCAATATTGATATTACCAATTACTTAATGATGCTCGGGATCTCCTTCTTTTCTTTACCTCTGCCAACGAAGAGGTATATGTATTCACTCATGTCTGTCTGTCTGTCTGTCCACACAATATCTCCAAAAGTTCTCGATGAATTTCAATGACATTTCGTGGAAAGGTCGACCATAGACTAAGGAACAATGGATTACATTTTGGGGCAGATCCAAGAATCTTTTTTTTCGAATAAACGATTGTTTTTCTCCATATATTAAGACTATAATCTGAAGTATGAAAGATCGAAACTTACAGTTACCTTCCCTGCATCGTAGCTATATAGGAACTGATTTTCATTCAGTTTTTAGTTAATGAATGGCGTTCGAAGAGGTATGCGCTCTCTGGGCGCTTTCGAGTTTGATCATTAATTTTGATTAGTTTCTTGTATTTCTTTTTTTTTGTTTTTTTCATCGCATCGTTTTCGGCCGATCGATTCTTCGGCCGCTCAATTAAACTGTGGGAATTCGAAACGAAGAAATAGCTTTGAACGAGACTCGAACTCGTAGACGTACCCATACCACGAGAACTCATCATTCATAAGAAGAAGGCAACTGTAACGATGAAGAGACTAGTCAAAATCTCTCTATATAATGAACAGTGTGACTTTTTCTGTTTGTTCCTCTGTCCGTAACAATGGACTCTTCCTCTTAAAGCTTATTATTCATTATTTCTCTTCTAAATCTCACTTCTTTTTTTTTCGTCAGTAAAAACAACGCCTAAGGAACAACTAGAAGGCACTCAGAGAGCGCATACCTCTACCAACGCCATTGTCACTAAATATCTGATGAAAATCACTTCATATATAGCTACGATGCATGGGGGGTGGTAACTGTAAAGAATACTAGATCCGCCCTTAATTCTTCCTTAGCCCTTTGCGCACCCTTCCAAAAAAGCAAAACATCTGTCAATCGAAAAATATTTTCCTGGTCCGCCCCAAAATGTAACCGATTATCCCCCCCCCCCCATGGCCAGAAATTTTCATTGAAATTCGTTGAGAACTTTTGGAGATATTGTGTGGACAGACAGACAGGCGGACAGAGAGACACGAGTGAAACATTCTGGCTTCAAGCTTCATTTCCCTCCTAAAATGTTGTCTGCAAAACAACGCCTAAGGAAGAAGGGATTTTTCCATTTCAAAAATTCTAAGACTAAAAAGTCCAAGAAAATCTCGCCATATGTACGGTTGCGGTTAAAATAATTAATTAATGATTGTGTACGGTGCGTCCGAGTTCGTTCTTCATGTGTACACGCGTGCTTTTATTAGTTATGAGATCTCTTCGCGACCCTAATGATCCGAACAGTATTTCCGAATTTTGTAAGAATCAAAATGAATAACCATGACAATCTGATTTCCGTTTACTTCCTTCATTACTTTTCCAATTAATTTAACAGTCACACCCTCTCTTTCTCTCTTCCACCCGGGGGGGGGGGGGTACGCGGGGTACAGTGTATACCTACTTCTCTATTATTCTACAGCTTTTTTGGCGTGTTCTGTCTACTAGTGGAGACATTACTGTATCCCTAGTTCACAAATCCCATTTCAACCCCCATGGGCGTGTGCCCCCCACCCACCAAACTGGACCAGGCCTTCTCACCGGGGGCGAGGGTTTTTAAAGTTTGAACCTTATAGTTAATAAACGATAATGGTGCAGTACAATTGTTTTATGTAACCCCAACTTAATGTTCCCATATAAAAAGACTGTATTATTATTCGCTGGTGCTCACTCCATCGTCTCACTCCGGGGTCAAATCATGCGTCTCCGTCAACAGGTCAAGTGCACCATTTGACATCTGGATCATATAGAGGGTTGTATTTGCTTACACTACAAATGGCGGGTGGAATGCCT
>VCCN01003983.1:608774-619354 GCA_006491835.1 Architeuthis dux
ATCTCCAAAGGATCTCAATGTATTTTATTGATTATTTCTGGAGGTGTAGGTCTTACATTAAGAAATAATTGATTTAATTTTTGGCCAGATCTAGGTGGTTTTTTTTCAATACATTTATATATTCACTCATGTCTGTTCACATACTATCTCCAACAGTTCTCAATGAATTCAAATGATGTTTCCTGGAAGGGTGAGCCATGTGATAAGAAATAATTCCTTATTTTGGGAGAGGATCCAGGAATTTATGATTCAGAGATACTTCTTCCTATATCAAGATGTGGTAAACAATACATAGTCCGAAATATGGAAAATCGAAACACAGTTACCTTCCTTTCATCATAGCTATATATGAACTGATTTTCCTTTAGTTTTTAGTTAGCGTATGGAGTTGGCTGAGGTAAGCACTCTCAATGAATTTGGGTGAGGTATATGTATTCACTCATGTCCATCTGTCTGTCCTTATAACCATATATCCGTCTGTCTGTCCACACAATATCTCCAAAAGTTCTGAATGAATTTCTATCCAATTTTGTGGAAGCATGGGCCATGGGCTAAGGAAGAATTGGTTTAATTTTGGGTCAGGTACGTGTACAGTTACCTCCCCTGCATCGTAGCTATATGTCTACACCACACAATATCTCTAAAAGTTCTCAATGAATTTCAATGGAATTTTGTGGCAACAGGTTACGGAAGAAGTGATTAAAGTTTTGGGTGGATATATGTACAGTTACCACCCCTACATTATATATCATAGTTATATGTTCATAGCGCATAATATTGCCAAAATTTCATGTCTGTCCACACAATATCTCCCAAACTTCTCAATGAATTCCAATAGAATTTTGTGGAAGGGTGGGCAATGGGCTATAGAAAAAGTGATTAAATTGTGGGGTGGATCCATGGATTTTTTACAGTTACCTCCCCTGCATTGTAGCTATATGTTCACACAATATCTCCAAAACTTCTCAATGAATTTCAATGAAATTTTCTGGAAGGGCTATAGGATAAGGAAGAATTGGTTAAATTTGGGGGCGGATCCAGGATTTTTTTCGATTGACATTTTTTTTTTTTTTTGCCATACATTTATGTATTTGCTCATGTTTGTTCACACAATATCTCCAAAAATTCTCCCAATGACAGATTGTCAAAGTTTAGGCCATTGGCTAAGGAAGAATTGATTTTGGGGTGGATCCAGGAGTTTTTTATGGTGACCTCCCCTGCATTGTACCTATATATAAACTGATTTTCATTCAGTTTTTTGTGACAATGGCGTTAGCAGAGTTATGCACTCTCTGAGTGTTTTTAAGTTTACTGATAGTATTTCTCCTAAAATACATCACACAAAGGGTGTCAGCTGTGATCTACTGACTCATATACACAGGTTGGGTGCATAAATATTTATATCTACTCTTTGGCATATATCTACTGTCTGTTATAACTGTAGACTATCTAATAATTAGACCAGAAGTAATTTAATATATCTGAACGTGCTTCAAAGGCAAGAGTACTTATAAAAAAGGTAGAAAGCTCTAAGAGATTGAATATTTCTACCAATGCCATTGTGTAATGAAATGCACTCTGTTTGTGTGTGTTTGTGTGTTTTGGGGTGTATATTTAGAATTTTGTCTGAAGCAGAATTCAATGCCTCAAAGTGATCCGCGAACCGGCCCGGAATCGAAGCTATCGAGGGGAATAAAGCTAATCCATATTTTCAATGGAAATCAACGAATTTTGTCGTCTTTCTCTCCACCCACGTGGGAGTGCCTTTTTCTCCAAGTTTATTTCGCTCCACAGAATGTTCGCTCCCATACAGGTACAACCCAATGACGAGACGTCTCTTCCTCTCCCTCTCCAGCATTATACAACAATTGTCACTAAAATCTGAATGGAAATCAGTTCCCAAATATGAGGGATGTCTGAAAAGTAAGGTACAAACATTTACTAATCCAACATGTCTATTACTATATAAATAAAACATTGTACATATGTTACCAGCACTACTATGCTACTTTTCCACATAGTCGCCATCGAGATTGAAGCACTTGTCCCAATCGGTGCACCTGTGCATAAATACCCTCCTCAAAGAACGAGACACCCATGCACCTCTGCAACAACAGCATCATCTGGGTGGAACAGTATAGGGGAGCTGATGGGGACTTTCTGGATCACATGATCATGGGTGATGAGACCTGAGTGCATCATGTTACCGCAGAGAAAAGGGTTGATTTCATGACCTGGAAACATCCATCGTCACTGAACCCCAGTCAGCAGTCAGCGAAGAAATTGATGGCAACTGTGTTTGGGGATGCAAAAGGTGTGCTGCTCGTGGACTTCACACCGAATGGTCAGACAGTTAACGCACTCAGATTCTGTGAAACACTGGACAGACTGAGAGAAGCTGTTTGTTGAAAGAGATCAGGATGTTTGTGTAAGGGTGTCATCCTGCTACACGACAATGACACCCCACACACAGCCAACCTGACAAAAGAGTGGCTCCAGCAATATGGTTGAGATGTTTTACCGCAACCACCGCATAGTCCTGACTTGGCTCCTTCAGATTATCCTCTGTTTGGACCCTTCAAACAACATTTATCAGTTGACGCCACCTTCTTTGTGGAGGGTATTTATGCGCCCGAGCACCAATGAGTCAAGTGCATCAATCTCGATGGCGATTTCTGGGAAAGTAGCATAATAGTGCTGGTGACATATGTGCAATGTTTTATTTGTATAGTAATGAACATGTTGGATCATTAAATGTTTGTACCTTACTTTACGGACATCGCTCGTAGTTACGATGCAGGGGAGGTAACTGTAAAAGATTTCTGGCTTTGTCCCCCTCTAATCACTTCTTCCTTAGGTCTACCGTGGTCTACCCTTCCAGAAAATTTCATTGAAATTCATTGAGTACTTTGGGAGATATTGTGTGGACAGATAGACAAACAGACATGAGTAAATACATATACCTCTTCCAACTTCATTGACAGAGGTAAATAAGTTAGAAACCGTCAACTAAAACTGTCACCAAAACTGTCAACATAGGTTTCTTCAGTTTTTAAGTTGGTTCAGCTGGCTGGTTGGCTATGTATGTATGTATCATGCATACAGGCCACACCTATGAAGCTAGAGGGCTGAAAATTTTAATATTTACTCCTGAATATGTCTAGAAAAAAACGTTTTTTGTTTTTTGAAAATTCCCCCGTAAATAGGTTTTTAGTGGGGTGTTCAATTTACAATGTAAATTTATCCTAAATTGATCCCTTACCTTGTGTCCGACAGCATTCAAGCTTGTTTTTTGAAAAAGCAAAAGGCGAGAGAAGTAACTTATTCATTGATCTCCCCTTTCTCCAATTCTTTAATTGATCACCCCCAACACAGCATGCTACCTAAAGACGTTGGTCACATGATGGTTTCTATTGAGTGACTAACCAGACTTGTCTCTTTATTGCTTTTGGCCGTTCCCAAAATTAAAGTTGGTCACTTCCTCTGATGACTCTTGATATTCAATGAATAATTTATTCCTCCATGTTTGTGGTTGGATTGTGATTGAATGACTTTTGATTTAATGTTTTCCGGCAACTTGAATAACAACTAGCATTCCAAGGGAAATTATGAATCACCGCCACCCATATATGCTGTGTTGGGAGTGATCAATTAAAAAGTTGGAAAAAGCGGTGATCAATGAATAAGTTATGCCTTTTGTTGGGCTGTGATCACTAAAAAGGTCTGAATTTTCAAAAAACAAGCGAGCACAAACTAGTGACCAATTTAGCAGAAACTTACATGGCATATTGAACCCCCTGCTAAAAACCTATTCGGGGGGGGGGGGTTAAAAAACAAAAAAAGATTTTCCCTTTTCATTGAGGGGAGTGTGTGTGCAAAATTTCAAGTTTCTACAATGAACGGTTTGGGCTGGGCAAGGTCCGGCTACATAGATAGATACATAGATACATATAAATGTCACAACACATGAATAACCTAAACCCAGCAACAGTGTTTAAACCGGTCTCTTGTGGGTAGCAGTGATTAACTAAACCCAGCAACAGCGTTTAAACCAGTCTGTTGTGGGTAGTGGTGATTAATAATCTGTGATTCGATGGGTGTTATTGTTATTAATTTGTCTCAAAATTGCATCACATGAAAATAAGAAATACTCATTAATGTTTTATTTAATGGAACAACAAACCGGACCAAGTATTTCAAATACAGAATAAAATCTTAACTAAATGGATATAGGAAGGCAAATGACATATCCATTAGGCCACCATCCTAAGATTACAAAGGTCAGGGTAGAAGCTTTAAAGCAATGGCTTTCAAATAATTACAAACATTAAAAAAAACTCCCAACTTTGTATGTCCAATTTAATTTCCACCCTATATTCAAGCAGAAGAATGGTGGCCTAAATGAATTTGTAGTTTATCTGCCTATTTCCAGATTGGAGATTCGAGTCATGGCAGGATTCACTTAATTAAATTTTATTGCCACAGCAAGTTTTCATTCAGAAAGCATAACGGTTCAATAATAAGCAGAATAATATTATAGATATTACTATGACTGTACATATGTGTGTGTGTCTGTGTATATATAGATATATATCTACTACTAAAAGCACTAGTAGTACTATTAATCACCTGAGGTTCTGAGATGAAGTATTTATATTTATTATTCCACATTAAATATTCCTTAAGGAATGACTTATTGAATTTTAATTAAGTGATGAAGGCAGATTTCTTCTTCTTCTTCTTCTTCTTCTTCTTCTTCTTCTAGAAAAGTTCACAATCAAGTTGATAAATGGACTCTCCAAAATTGTGTGAAACATTTACAGAGATTCTTCTCCTATTTGTAGATAAGATGGCAATAATTCCTCACATAAAAAAATTCCTTTAATAAACACTCTGGCGTATTCACCATATTTTTTATTCAACTTGAAAAAATACTTACTGTATATGTTGGTCGATAAGGCAACCTTCAGATAAGACAAGACCCCAATTTCAGTCTGCATTTCATGGTTTTAGCTCATATCGGTGGTATAAGATGACCCCCAAACTACCAAACAATCTGTGGTGAAGTTTAGCTCAGTGAGCACCAAACAACTGATATGGTGATATACCAATACAATAAATCAAATACCTTGAATGCATTACCTGTAAATCATTTGAATGGTTGGTATGTTATCAGTGAGGCAAGGTAAATGTAAACAGAACCATTATACGGTCTGAAACCCAGTGAGTATGCAAAAGGTTTTCTTTCTTTCTTTTACGACTAACTTTATGCTATTTTCTTGCAATTATAGGCAAAATTAAACCTTCAAAGGAGACAGGTCTGGTTAGTCACTCAATAGAAACCGTCACGTGACCAACGTCTTTTAGCAGCATGCCGTGTTGAGGATGATCTATTAAAAAATTGGAAAAAGGGGTGATCAATGAATAAGATACTTCTCTTGCATTTTGTTGGGCAGTGATCACTAAAAAAGTCTGAATTTTCAAGAAATAAATGGACACAAACTAGAGATCAATTTAGCATGAATTAATATTGTAAATTGAACCCCCACTAAAAACCTATTGGGAGGATTTTAAAAAGACAAAAAAAATGTTTGTAGACATAATAAGGAGTAAATGTTGAAATTTTCAGCCCTCTAGCTCCATTGTTGCAGCCTGTATGTGCAATACATACATACATACATAGCCTGCCAGACCAACTTAAAAACTGAAGAAACCTATGTTGACAGTTTTGGTGACAGTTTTGGTTTATGGTTTCTAATACTTAATTATTGCAATAAAAGAGTTCTAAAAAGTGTGTGTAGGTAGCGAGTAATGGTGTGTAGGTAGCTAGTAATGGTGTGTAGGTAGCTAGTAATGGATTTCAGTGCAAAATAAAAATTGTGTCCACTACAGCAGCTTTTGTCAAGACTGAAGATTGTACAGTATTTTGAGGTTAGTGTTTTTGTAATTGCAAATTAGTAGCAAAGGATCTTAGAATAAACACATCTTTAATGAGGGGGGGGGGTGAAGTCCAGCAATGACCAACGAAAGAATGGTGTGTAACATAGCCGACACTGGCACATTTTCTTCCCTTCAGCACTCAGCCACCATCACCAGTAGGCTGCCCAACATTACCGGTAATATTAATACTGTCTCTGTATATTTGTCAGATGTTTAATATATCAGTAGCTTGAAAATTTGTTATAGAGTGCAGGGGCGGATCCAGCCTGATGAGCCGACCATCTTCTGAAATTGGGGGTGGTGGGGGCTTTTAGAGTCAGAAAATTTTGAAAATTATGTATCCAAGATTGGCTAAAATTGTGTTTCAGGGCATATCAGCTACTGAAATTAAGATAAATAAAAAAAATTTTCGAAAAATTCTAAGGGTCTTGAAGGTTGTCATGTTTTGAGATGAAAAGATTTAAAAAGACTCGCAGTATAAATTAAAACATTTAAGATTAAGATTAAAGATTTAAAAAGATACAGTATGAATAAAAAATTTCTGTGGGTCTTCCAGGGTTTTTTGTACAGTATTTTAATGGCACTACCCCCCCCCCCCCATACACACACAAATACACACACACACACAAATACACACACACTTCGGTATTTCTGAGATGAGGTGTTAGTATTACTGATACCATTGTTCGGACTGAGATTACAACCAAGATGAGGATCTCAGTCCGAACAATAGTATCTGTAATACACACACTTGTTTGTCTGGTTTGTTTATTCCATTATTTGCAGCTTACAAAAAAAAACCCACAACAAATTTAGATAAAAAACAAATTGGAGATGAACAAGTCTTTTGGCAGCATGCAGTGTTAAGGGTGATTAATTAAAAAATTGGAAAAAGGGGCGATCAATGAATCAATTACTTCTCTCGCCTTTTCTTTGGCAGTGATCACTAAATTAATTCTGGACTTTCAAAAAATAAACAGACACAAACTAAAGGATCAATTTAGCAAAAAATTACATTGCAAATTGAACCCAGCACTAAAACAAAAAAAACCAGTTTTCTCTAGACATAATAATGCGTAAATGTTGAAATTTTCAGCCCTCAGACCAGTATGCATGATACATACATACATACATACATACATACATACATACATAGCAAGACCAACTTGAAAACTGAAAGACACCTATGTTGACAGTTTTTGTGACAGTTTTGGTTGACGGTTTCAAATATTTGTCCTCTAGATATGGAAAGCAATAATGTAGTTATTTATTGGATTTAACCAACCTTTGAACATGGACAGATTCAGTGGAAAACTCAGTAAGGATTGAACACCCAGTAAGGATTGAACACTCAGTAGGGAATGAAAATCCAGTAAGGATTGAACATCCAGTAAGGATTGAACACCCAGTGGGGATTGAACACCCAGTAAGGATTGAACACCCAGTAAGGATTGAACACTCAGTAGGGAATAAAAATCCAGTAAGGATTGAACATCCAGTAAGGATTGAACATCCAGTAAGGATTGAATACACAGTGGGGATTGAACATCCAGTAAGGATTGAACACCCAGTAAGGATTGAACACCCAGTAAGGATTGAACACCCAGTGGGGATTGAAAATCCAGTAGGGATTGAACATCCAGTAAGGATTGAACATCCAGTAGGGATTTAACATCCAGTAAGGATTGAAAAATTAAACAAAAAATATAAGAATCAAACCCCTAAAGTATTTTCTTTTTATCCTTGTGTAGGCAGATAAAAAGAATATACTTAACTAGCATTCCAAGGGAAATTATGAATCACTGCCACCCATATATACTGTGTTGGGGGTGATCAATTAAAAAGTTGGAAAATGGGGTGATCAATGAATAAGTTACTTGTCTTGCCTGTGATCATTAAAAAAAGGTCTGAATTTTCAAAAAACAAGCGGGCATAAACTAGGGTCTATTTTAGCATAAACTTACCTTGCATATTGAACCCCCCTTTAAAAACCTATTTAGGGATTGAATTTTCAAAAAAAACAAAAAAAAATTTTCTCTGCTCATTGATGGGAGTGTGTGTGCAAAATGTCAAGTTTCTCTCATGAACGCTTCTGTATCGGACATTGGTTCAATGCAAAAAGAACCAATGCAAAAAAGGGGGTGAATTTTCAAAAAATCAAAAAAATCATTTCCCCTATTCATGGAGGGGAGTGTGTGTACAAAATTTTAAGTTTCCACTATGAACAGTTAGGGCTGGGCAAAGTCCGAATACATAGATACATATAAATGTCAGACCATATAAATAACCTAAACCCAGCAATAAACCAGTGTTGTGGGTAGTGGTGATTAACTCTTTCTTCCCTGATAACGCCTTGATCATGTATAGAAGTGTGATCTCATATTTGCATTATTTCCCAGGCAACAAAAAGAATTACTAAAAAACACATTTAAATTTAAATCATACACATATTTAAATCATAACAAGATCAATCAATAATATTAAATCTTTCATGATTTTATTTCACTGGACTTGGAAGTGATACATTGGGAATAATCACTGAAAGTTTGGCTGTCAGGGAGGAAAGAATTAATAAGTATTAGCCAAAAATCAATGAAGTATTATTCTTTAAAAAATCAATGAATTACTAAGTTACAAATAAGATGAAGGAAATGAGGACAATGAGAACAAGATGGCTAAGTAAATGATTGGCTCACTAGAGTTTGAATTAAGTCATTACAGTATCGCCCATAAATAAGTAAACCCCTACCACTTTTTTGTAGAAAGTTAATTGTCTTCTAAACCAAATATGGCAGGATTTTATTATTACATACACAATAATAATAATATAACATTAGACCATCAGAACAGATATTATCAGTTATTATTTATGACCAAACTCTACAGCATTGAAACTCTGTTGCCAAAAATATTTTTTCATAGCAGTGTAATCATTTATGGACTACTGTAGAATTTGGTCATGAATAATACCTGATAATATCCGTTTTGATTGTGTAATGTTCCACTAGAAATAGTAAAACCCTGCCAACAAATAGGTACAGTATCACCCATAAATAAGTTCACCCTTACCACTTTTTAATATAAAGTTAATTTTCTTCTAAACCAAATATAGCAGGATTTTATTATTTCTAGTGGAATATTTATAATAGAAGATAATATTGATGTGATTAAGACTAATATTAAATCTAACTCCGTAATTAAATATATCTGACTCCATAGAAGCAGAAAAATTAACGGTACAAACAATAACAATGATAAGAGCATAGTAATCTCTAACGGTAAGCTAGTAGTAGCAGCGGTAGTAATAGTGCCTATAGCCTTAAGGGTCAGTCTGCCGATAGTAAGCTAGTGTGCTGATGAGACTAAAGAAAAAAAGGGGGTAATGTTAGCGATACGCATAAGAGAGATCTTTCTTTCTTTGCCTGTGCCTGCAGTAGTAAAAGGAATGAAATACATGTATGTTGCAAAGATGCAAGTTGCACATGATACATATTGCAATGATAATAAAGAATACAAATACTTGGCAATGATAATATGAAGTATATTTATTACAGAAGACATAACAATAAAGTAGTTTCTCAGCTGTTGAGAAGAAGAAGAAGAAGAAGAAGAAGAAGAAGAAGAAGAAGAAGAAGAAGAAATGCTTAGTAAAGTGTTAAAGAGTCCTTAGTTGTTAGAGTATGTGTATATATAGATGTGTACGTTCATAATCAGAGGTGAGATGTGTGTCTCTGTGGAACCGTCATGGATTTTTCAAGTGACAAAATTGACTGAACAAACAATGAAAAATAGTGTCTTCTTATAGGAAGAGGTGAGTGGTGGATGTGTGGCTGGTCGAAATATCAGCTGATGAACTGGGTATTGTCAAAAGTTCCAAGATGAAATGTAAGGTGACAATATACATGGTTTTACCAGACTTGTTGTCTGCAAAGGGTATCATGTTGTGAGCCAAGTACATTATTTTCATGTCCTGAAAGTAGGTTATCTAAAAGCACTGTGGATAGATAACTTTATTTCTCAGAATAAAAACTGGGTTTTCTTAAAGGAAAATTGTGTGTCAAGTGGTTTCACTTGTTGACTGGAGAGTGTGTGTGTGTGTATAAAAACACATGTGTCTGTTACATATTACACAATCAAAACAAATATCATCAGGTATTATTTATGACCAAACTCTACAGTATTGAAAAAATGTGAATATGTTACAGTCAAAAAATGAGTACACTTCTAAAAAAATATTTTTGGCAACATAGTTTCAATACTGTAGAGTTTGGTCATAAATAAGACCTGATAATATTCATTTTGATTGTGTAATGTTCCAGTAGGAATAATAAAAATTTTGCTATGTTTGGTTTAGAAGAAAATTAGGGGTGTACTCATTTATGGGCGACACTGTATATACATTATGACTGCTTTTATTCATTTACCCCTTCTTTTTGTGATAGGTTTTTTTTCCTGCCGTGGGACTATCATTTGTTATGGATGTCTGTCAGTGTCGTTGTTGTGTCATTTATCAATTGGAAAACTTTGTTATTGCTTAATATATTTCAATGAAATTTTGTATGTAGGCTTGTGGAGAGATTCTACTGAGGGGGTGGGCGGGTATGGTGAGTTATGGCCAATCCGATTGTTTGTTTACATTT
>VCCN01003983.1:637131-658227 GCA_006491835.1 Architeuthis dux
TGTCATATCTTTAAAGCATTAGAACTGTTAGAAACAGTTAAATATTAATTAAATGGTTAAATGCAATACATTGATTTAAATGATACAGTTTATTGATATAAATGAATCAGATACAGATAGATTAATGAAACAATCACAGTTTTTTAATTACTACCATTCCCAATGTGATGAATTGTATGATTTTTCAGAAAGGTCTGAAAAAAGAAAAGGATTTATGTTTTCTCTTTACACCATCAATGATACCTGCACTTTGCTTGGAAGCCATTACTAGAAGTAAATGGAATCAAATTAGGCTAGGAATTTTACAAAACCGATGGAGCAGTATAAATAGTTAAGAGATGGCTGCACGCACAACAACACCTGTAGCCACTCAGTGAACTAGTGTGAGAGCTGTGAGAAATTTAAGGGTCTGCTAGTAATTTTGTCTGGATTAAAATAGGTACCGGATTATATGTTATTGGAAAATTGGTGGTGTGCCTGTGTTACACAAATTATTTCAGGAGAAAATTTGTTGAATATTCACTTACTCTTTTCATTGTTGGATTTATATAAAAAAACATTGATACAAATTGTCATGAGTAACTTGTGTCTTTGATGGCTCTATGGATCAAATTTTACTGATTTTTCATTGTTCAAAAATGTATAAATCTGCTTCAGCGGGGGGGGGGATTTCAATTGCCAAAAATTATTGGGGAGGATGTTCAATTGACAAAACTTAGAGGGGAGGGTGTTCAATTGACAAAATGATGCGGGGTGGAGTGAGGATATGATGTTTAAACAGCCAGTCTAGGGTTAACGTGACCCCTTTAATTCTTCTCATTCATTAAGCCAATCAAGATCGTTCCCTGCATCACGTACGCCCTGCAAGTTCTCTCCCTTGTCACGTCACTCTCTTCAAACGAGGCGAAATCCTCGTTGTTAATGGTGGCTTCTTTCTTCCTACTAAACCTAACAAGATGAGTACCTATAAGAAAACGGTCATAAAGACAATCCCACGGTCCCGAGAGGATGCGACCGTAGACAGCCTTTATTGGAAACTAGAGCCACCAGTTATTAAGCGAGAATACGGTGCAATCAGCTATGTGCATTTTTCTCAATGCGAACCTTTCAACTTCGCAGTGACCAATTCCACGCGTGTCCATATCTACAGCGCACAAACCAACCAGATCGAAAAGACCATTACAAGATTCAAACAAACCGCTCACAGTGGTTCATTCAGATCAGATGGCTCCCTTCTTGTTGCGGGGGGCGAAGAGGGGATCGTCCGTTTGTTTGGGATCGAGAAAAACGCCATGTTAAGGGTCTTTAAGGGCCACACAGCACCCGTTCATGTGAGCCACTTTACATGCGATAACCGAATCTTCTCGGCTTCCGATGATCTTTCACTTAAAGTCTGGGATGTTGCAACTGAAAATAACCTGGTTACTTACAAGGAACATAAAGATTTCATCCGGTGTGGTACATCTCCAGCCTCTAACCCAGACCTCATTTTAACCGGTGGTTACGACCACGTGGTAAAAATGTACGACACCCGTCTCAAAGAAAGTGTTATGTCCGTCGACCACGGTTGCCCCGTAGAAAGTGTTATTATTTTCCCTTCTGGGGGTCTCTTCTTCTCGGCTGGTGGAAATTATATCAAAGTCTGGGATGCTCTAGCAGGAGGCAAGCTTCTAAAACAAATATGCAATCATCACAAATCCATCACTTCCCTTGGATTTTGCAGCAACTACCAACGATTGTTGTCCGGATCTCTGGACAGACATATCAAAATGTACGACATTTCGACATACCAAGTTGTCCACACCCTTGATTATGCCGGGGCTGTACTCAGTGCAGCCGTGTCCCCTAATGATAGCTGCCTTGTTATGGGAACCACGGACGGTCTTCTTTCTATACAACATCGAAAGAAAGAATTAGAGACGAAAGAGGTTATAACAAACCAACCCCAGAAATCTTCCTTTCATTACAGTGTGAGGGCCCGACGTTTCTATAGCCGGGAAAAGGATGATCTGGTTGTAAAGAGCAGTAGAAAAGAGGTCCTTACCCCCTGGGATAAACAACTGAAGCACTTTAACCACAGTCGAGCCCTTGATTGTGTTTTGGAATTGAGAGTAAGATCTAAAAGTCCGGAGATTGTGATCAGTGTGATGCAAGAACTGATTCGTCGTGATGTGATCAAATCCGCTCTGGCCGGTCGCGATGAAAGACAATTACAAATCCTCTTGAAATTCATCATCGTCAATATTTCAAATATAAATTTCATGCCTACTTTGACCGATGTGTCTAATATTTTACTTACTCTTTACTCTTCGATGATGGGACAGTCCGGTCCTTGTTCAGAGGCCCTGCTTAAATTACAGACTATTTTGAATGAAGAACTGAAATACTTGAAGGTTTGTTCACAAACCCTCGGGTCAATGGACATGGTTTTTGCTGCAGCAGAAGTAAACAGTCAAAAACCACAAAGTAAGATTAACTCTGACTAAAATAAATTAAGAAATATTTTTGTATTTATTTTTCTTGAGTAAAATGTTTTTTATAAAAAAAAAAACGAAGTAATTTATGTCTGTTTATTTTTTTTTTTTAAAGTACAAACAACTTTCCTTTGTACTTTTTATGAGAAAATGAAAAATAAACAACTTTGTTTTGTTTTTGTTTTTTCTCATAAAAAGTACAAGCAAAACTTTAAATTCAAAAAGGTAAAAAAATAATAACAAAGACGACTAAATTGACCCGCGAGTGTTTTTGAAATATTGTTTTATTTTTAAAAATATTTCGGTAATCTTTCGTCAAAGGGACCCATGTCGTTTTTAGCATTTTAAGCCATTGTTGTCGATATTTGTCGCGTAAATTTCTTATGCTTTCAAGAAATCACTTTGCTCTGATTTGTTTTTAATACATTTAAAATGGATATTTCGGGTTAAATTTAGCAATAATTCCGAGTTTAACGAAGCAGACGACATTTTTTTTGTGCGTAAAAATAAATAAATAAGTCATAACCGAACGATTATGGTTATGACTTATTATTTTTTTTTATTTCAAAAGATTTAATTTTAAGTGGCCAAACAATCGTAGCATAACGAAAAAAACAATTTTATTTTATGTCAAAGAAGAAACAATTTAATTAATTTTAATTATGTAACGAATAAACAAAGTCTAAAGTAGTGCCGATGGTTCTAAACAATATAAACGTTATAATTAAATTAAAAGTTTAATTTTTGTCTTATATTTTATAAGCGTATTAAAAACCCACCAGAGAAAGATTTGCCAAATAATTAAAAAGAAAATGACTGAATTGACCCTCGCGCGCGCGTTTTTGAAATATTTCGTCAAAAGTCGAACAATGCCGTTTTCAGCATTTTCAACCATTTGACGATATTTGCTACGGAAGATCATACGCGTAAATATGTCGCCTTAAAGAACTCAAATGTATTTTTAAAACAAAACAAAACCGAAATATTCCCAAAATTGTTATTTCTGAAACATTGCAGAGAAAGAAAAGAAATCGGTGCATCTTACATGTATTGGACCGAGATTTGTCCAAAAGGTCACTTTTTTTTGCTGACACCGGTGACGTTGGCTATTACGTCATGCGGAATCATTTGAATATCAATGGTTTTGTTTAATAAATACATACAGTTTAAAACAAAATAATATACATTACATCTATATGGATTTTGTTTTAATAACAGATTACCTACATTTATTAACAGGTGTGTTGGCCGATTTCGATTATTATAGAATATAATAACGAAAATAGTCCCAAGACAGTCCAATTTGAAGTGAAATAATATTTTAGTTTTTTTAGAAATCAATGTAATCCAATAGTTTAATTGGTTTTAAAACAATGTAAAGAAACGATATATTTAAGGAAATTTAATTTATTTTAAATCGATTTAAATTAATTAAGATTTAAATGAATGAATTATTGCTAAAATGCACATATGGCGAAACAACAGTTGGTTGCACATTTTCCCAATGGTACAAAAAACATTTCTTTTAAATGCAAATAAACAATTTAAATACTAAACTCTAAAAAACAAAGTAATGGCTTTTATTTTCATTATTATTGAGTATCTGATCAATACATTGTATACTTTTTTGAGGCTTTGGATAATGGAGCGTATATAATATTTGTAGCTATACATTTACCTGGAAATGAAATCTAGCCACTTTTAAAAATTTAAAAAGAATATTAACTTTGTTAATAATCTCTGTAATAAACGGTCGACTGCTACAAACCTGTAAAGATGTAATAGCTAACGTCACTGAAAAAAAAAGTGACCATTTGGAACGAGTCAAATCTCTGTCCAATACATGTCAGAAGCTTCAAAAAATTGATTTAGAAGAAAATCAATTTTTTCTCTCTTCAGGGTGTATTTCTTTGTTAGTTTTACTCAGGAGTTTTTATTTCCACTCTAAATAGTTCTGTAGAAAAGCCTAATAATTTCTTTCTTCAAGCTTTAAAACATTTTATCAAAAGTTTTGAAGCATAATTAATAATTTAAATTAAAGGCAAGTTTTCAAATAGCGTTGATCGGAAAATAAAGAATAAACCTCGGGTGGTACTCAAACCCAAATCCCCTAGCCAGGGGAAGCACTGTTTACCAATTACGCCACTAACAAAAATAAAAAAACTGAGAAATAAAGTTTTTTCTGTTGTTGAAAAAGTATATATCACCAAATTACATGGAAGAGATAATCCAGTAAGCCACGTGTCATTTTACACAGAGAAACTTGGATTCTACCAATTTCTATAACATTAAATTACAGGCTGAAGAAAAATGCAGTTTTGTTTGAACAAAGTTATCAGTAAACTGAAAGCAATGGACACATTATGATTGCTGGATTTTGAATTTGGGGTAAGATTAGTGATGTACTGGAATATCAATCCAGTCGGATATCGGGCACAGTATTCACAAAAAGTTATCACTGCCACCAGTTTCAAATTTGAGCCACCCAATATTTTTTAACAGACATGGGTTTTTTAATTCAATTTTTTTACTTTGGAATCCGATTTTTTTTTTCTGAACTTGGTGCCAGATATCCGACCGGATTGATATTCCGGTACATCATTGTTTAAGATTCCAATTTTGCTCATTTTATATTCCTTTTTTTCCAAGAAATGCATCTCCCACCCTATTTTATTTAGAAAGAATCAAAGTGTGGTTGAAATTACTTGAATGCCTAGATGACTAGGCATCTACGAATAAACAGAAACAGCAGACAAGCATTTCTATTAAAGTTGTTGATCTGCTTTTCTTAAACTTCAAGGCCTTCCCTTAGAGTTATATAAAAAATGTATAGAAAAGAAATAAATGCCTGGACAGCTTTTAGTGTCACCCAAAATGAAGTTATGATCATGTAATAATTTGTCACAAAATGTTTATATTCTGTTATTATTCACAATTATTTTAGGTCCTTTTTTTCTCTTCTGCTTTACAGGGTGTTAGCCAGCAGTCTCACTGGCCGTTTTACTGACAATTCCCAATAGAAACCTAATTCCAATTTCCCAATTAAGTTGAGCATGTTTTTGACCATTTTTAGTGTCTTTTTGGCTTTTTTCAAAATTCCAAAAACTTCCCAACAAAAGGGTGGGTGAAATCAAATTCCCGGCTAACATCCTGTTTTAGAATTTAAGTATTATTTTGTTTAACATGAAGGATTTACTAATATAATTGCACTTTTTTGTAGATTCAGCCGACTCTGTCTAAATTTAGAAAATTGGGATATGAAGTCTTGCAGCATCCTCCATATTCACTTGACATCAGGGATGCAGTGCTTCCAGAGCTCACCGGAGTGCCCCTCCGGCATCTCTGTAAAAAAAAAAAAAATCAAAAATAAATGAGACGAAACGCACTTCCAAACCTCCCAAATGGACGCTGCCCTCCCCTGTTAACATTTGTCACTTCCAAAATACTATATTTTTTTTATACTGGAAAACATCCCTTCCCCATTCATGTAATATAGAGATAGAGATAGAGGATATAGGAAGCGTTTTGTCAGCTCTGACACCTAAAAAGTTAGTACTGCACCCCTGCCTGACATTTCTCTTACATATTATCATTTTTTCAAGCATTTTGAACTTCATATCTGTAATAAAAGGTTCAATAATAGGGAAGCCATAATTTGTGCTTTTACTGAATTTGTGACCACTAAACCTAAAGTATTTTATAGAGATGGCATATTATCATTGGAGGATCATTGGGAAAATGTTTTTGCTTCAAATGCATCAGATTTTGATTAAATGTTTACTGTTGTGTGTTGTTTATATCATCCTTCTTCTTACTATTAAAAAAAAAACCGACATCTCATATATAATAATAACCTGAAAACGCTAAAAGTCTGTACTCATCCCAGTCATGCGAAATAAATCTCGCATTAATACGGCAAGGATGTATAGACTAGATGTAAATGCTTATGTTGTACGTCTTATACCAAGTTTTTAAATAGGGTGGGGATGTTTACTACCCACAAAGTATGCAAATAATGGCATTGTAGGTAGGGCTGATCCACTGAAGGTCAAAGCTATACAGCTGGGAATATTTGTGATTAGTGTTCGTCCAAAAATGCTTTTGTAAAACATGCACTTTGTAGGCCAGCAACTGGTGTGTGTGTCCAGATTTTGCAATCTGAAATTTGACTGTCTAATTTTTATTTATTTTTTAATAAACGTACTTAAAAAAAATATAGCTGCAGCAGCATCTAATATTAACCAACTGCAGATATGGAATGTACTAATTCTCCCTGTGCAATGGGAAGGTACAGCCTGAATGATAGATCTCTGATGACCAGAAAAATCACTTAGCAATTATGTTCCAATACAGTTTAGTGCAGCCTAGTGCAACCGGTGTTCCGTGAGAGGTAGTTATGGGTTCAGTGAAAATTTTATATATGCATGACTTGTATTTTTGCTCATATTGCTAATAAATTTTCAAAAATTCATTTTCATTTATCTTCAAACAAAAACAGACTCTGTTCAAAACCTGTGATGTTGTTTACACAATTTTTGACAAAATTACAGAATTTCATTAAAATTTCAATATATCATCAAAAATACAAATGCATTTCTATAGTAAAATTATTTGTAATGCATTTTATATTTAAAAAGCCCTAATCTGTCAGTAACAGATGCCTTAATTCCTGACCACTGACAATCCCTTTCTTCTTGATTTTCAATGCATTTCTATAATAAAACCATTAGCAATCCATTCACTTTATGATATTCCCCTTAAATTAATATATTAAATTAATTAAATATAAATATTGTAAATCTCTCTCTTGTCTCCCCCAGCCTCTCTGTCTCTATGGATGCTTTCACCCTTTTTCAATTTTGGTCTGAAAGAAAGTGAATTTGGCTCTCATAGACCTTGCAATGTTCGTCGCAGGTAAAAACTGTTTTATGTCACTTGGATGAGAGGGAACTGAAAAAATATATATATATAAGTGAGCGGTGTCACACCGTCCATCTGTCTGTCATGCTATAGAAACCACCTAAACATGAGCACAGTCCAACCAAATTTGATCAATGGACCTTTAGGGTGGATTTTAAAGTAAAAAGTTTTGAGAAAAAAATCTTTTTAGTTTTTATGGGGAGGGGGTTCTATTTATGATGTAACTAGAATGCTAAACTGGACTCTTACTTTCCGTTCAATATACATATCTTCTTATTTTATGTTTATATATAATCCTTTAAGGGACCAAAGTCTGAAAGCTTTAGTCCTTTTGTTTACTCCTTAAATATTTAACCCGGTGTAGATGGGTACCTCAGCTAGTATACTCTGCTTTGATGAGGATTCATTCTTGATTGGTTAATGGCTTGAATGATAGATAAATCATTTGGGTGAATATCCCTATCCTGCTTGTTTTTATCATGTTTTTCAGATTGACTCTTGCTTTGCTTGTCAGCATTAATGGTTGCTGCTCACAACTAGAATCCTCTAGAACAGAAGAAAAAAATCACAACACCATGCACCTGAGGAAGGTTGGAGAATTGTGATAAAAACAACAAGGATGAGGATTTCTTAATTTTTAAGATGGGGAATTATCAGTATACATAGAGATTTTTGTACTATTGATTCTAATTATTTATTTGTTACAACGCTGCGGCCGTTGTTTCTTCAGGTACCTGTTGGGATCTAGGGTCGAGACCCGCATTCGATCAGATTACAAAAAGAGGCATAAAAAACAAGATGGTCTAGTACAAGATGCTTCTCCCGGCAGAGACAACGTAATGAGATCAGTCTACACACGCAGATCGTAGGGGGGCCTTGACTCCAGATTCCAACAGCATTTTTGATTGCGACAGGCACCCGGGTGAAGGATCAGGATGTTGTGTCCAGGGCAAACACAAATGACTGTATGATCTGCTTACCATGTAGTGTGGTGTACAATTGTGTAGCGAAGAAGTGGAAACAGACTTGCCCCGAGCTGTTGGTTTTGTGGAAGGTCCAAGAATCAAAAACCGAATGAATGAGCCTTCGGCAGAGGTGGAGCATCAGTGACTGTATTGAAAGTGTCAGTGACCTGGCAAGCTTTTGGCTATAAAAGGCCAGGTGGCAACAATTTGTCAGTCGGTTTTTGGCTTGCCTACTGAGGCTATGTTGAAGTTGTACGTTGGTATCGTCTCAGATTTCATGAGTGGTGATAGCTTACCGGTGATAAGCAAGGAGGTGTCCCTTGAAGGTTTCGTTCTGGTGCTGCAACTTAGATTTGTTGCATCGAACTGTCAGTGTTTTTCCCCACCCCCTTGGAAACTACAGATTGAAAAGGAGTTATCCAACATTATGATAAAAGAAAAAGACCAAGTTACGAAATATAATGGACTTTTGTCTGAAACTCTCTCTATAACCAAATCAAAAGCAATAGCACAGCAGATAAGCTCCCATATTATAACAAATTTCTAACTTAGTTTGTACATACCATACGGTTTACTTTGTGCAGCGGCAGTACCATGGCCAATGAGAATTTTCTGAGGCGTGGTATTGCTTCTTCAAAGTTCTGTAAATCATTTAGCGGGATTTGTCCCGTGACCCTAGTCCAGTGAGCTCAGGATTCATCCTGAGATCAAAGTTCAACATGACCAGGATTTGTCCTGTAACTGTCGAGCCTGCCCTAATGTCCTCGTGACATTAGTCGCCGGGACTAGGGAGATTTTTAGAACTGCCTGCAAGTATGCGTGCAGTACCCCACACCAAAACGACCTTGTGTCAAATCTTCCCTCATGGGGAGGCAAATAAATAAAACCATAAGGTTTATTTTCAGATGTGGAGGGAAGTCAGATTTGACCTCTTAGCACCATGAGAGGTCAAATCCAAGATGACCACCGGGTCTAATGTTCAAATGTGTTTAATTTTGGAACCAAACAGTGTAGAAAAACATTGCCCATTCATTTGGTGATACTTTTGAGATCGCCAGGACATCTTATAGTATTGACTATGTTAGCAATTTCATGGATTTTGCACAATCTTTGTGGTTATCTGCTGTACTACAATGCCTGGAAAAGATCAGGTTAGATTAATGCACTAGTTCTCAAACTTTATTGTAGGACAGCACACTAAAAACATATTTGACTTATGCAGCACACTAACTATAAAAATAAATGGGTAGTTGTACAAGAGTAGGGTTCAAAGATTTAAGATAAAAAAGTTATTCCCAATACGTTGTTTTCGATCGAGCAAGACAAGGTTAGAAAACAAAAAAAAAGAGAAAGTGCGTATCAACTTCATATAGCTCATATATATATATATATATTTCCTTTTATTTAAGACTATTTTAAAGACAAAACTAAGTAAATTATTTTAGCCCAAAACAATTAAATGATATTATTTTAAATTTTCTTGACTACTTTTTACCTTCATCTTAATTTTATTAGTTGCTTTTAATCACAACTTTTTGCTCAGACTGATTACCATCAGACAGTGAGCAAATAATGTTGATTGGAAAATAAAGAATAAGCCTCGGGTGAAGGTAAAAAGTAGGCATAAAAATTTAAAATAATGATTTATAATACTTCATTTAATAAGAATTTTAAAAAATACTAAAGAAACAAAAATATAAATAACAATATTTGATACACAATTTTATACAACGTTATTTTATAATTTATTTTAATTTAACAATGTAGCTAGTAAATATAACTAGTAACAGACTGTTCAAACAAAAACTTCAGCTATATATGAAATTTTCTTTCTTTTTTTTTAAATACAGTTTTTATTTTAATTTAATTTTACCAAACAAACAACAACATACATTAAGGTGTGGGGTAATTTATTGCAATATGTACCATTATGTTTTTGTGGGCAACCCTTTTTTCTTCTTTTTTTTAAAAACTTGATATGTACTTTCTCTTTTTTGTTGTTTTCTAACCTCGTCTTGCACGATTGAAGACAGCATAAGGGATTATTTCCTAAATTTTGTCTTAAATCTTTGGCCACTACACTTATATGAGTACCATAAAATGAATTAGACAAAAACATTTCAATAGTCAATGAATGGAACTTTTGTATCTGCATACTGATATATGTACTCATTACTTATTTTCCTATTCATCTGTCGCTAAAAAGGTTCAGATCTCACAAATTCTTGTGATAAACCACGAGATGTGTAACTATATAATGGAAGTTGGGGCGACATAATACTTGTATTGGCTAAGTTCAAAGGTCCAAATACACATTTGCATATGCAAAAAATTACACGGCACACAGTTTGAGAACAGTCGAAACATTTTGAAGGAGAAACGCAGTCAGTTGAGGGGAGACAACTCGTGAATTATTTTTTTTATTAATCATAACGACAGGTTAAAAAAAGGTTTTCTTTTAAATAAAGAAAAATCAGAATTTTTTTTAAAAGATGAAAATATTTTAAATTTTTTTTATGGTAATTTTGGAGATGTGCGTAAATTCTTTGGTTTTTAGATTTTTTTCCCTTTTTAAATCTCATTAAATTGGCCGCATTTTATTTTTATGAATAATGTTCATTCTCCTTTGATAGCTTGTCAGAGACGTTCCAAATGTTCGTGACCCAACCACAATCGGTTGTATTTTCACCAGACAGCCAATTAGAATCTGTCTTTGGTGTATGTTTGGCTGGGTTTGTGTTACGACGAGAAAACAGTTGGATATTTTTCTTGGGTTCTGTAATTGAAAGAATTTTTAAAAATTAATTCATCTTAAATGAATATTTTCCACTTAAAAAATCAAACTTTAAAAATCATTTCTAGTTTTTCTGACAGGAAAGAGAAAATAAATACAGGTTTGCTTAATCACATAATATCTTTTGGCAGCATGCCATGCTGGGGGTGATCAATTAAAAAATTGGAAAAGGGGTGATCAATGAATAAGTTACTTCTCTTGCCTTTTGTTGGGTAATGATCACTAAAAAGTCCGAATTTTCAAAAAACAATTGTGAACGCTCCTGGACACAAACTAAGGGACCAATCTAGCATAAAGTTACATTGTACATTGAAAAACTTTTGGGGGGAATTTTAACAAAACACATTTTTTTCTAGATAAGGAGTAAATGTTTAAATTTTCAGCCCTGTAGCTCCATTTGTGCGACTTGTACACATGACACATACATAGACAGCCAGGCAGAACAACTTAAAAACTGAAGAAACCTATGTTGACTGGTGGACAGTTTTGGTTGCCGGTTGACAGTTTCTAATACAAAATCCAGATATTCATTTTTGTAAATTCCTCAAAATTTCCGGGACACAAAAGTTGTCATCGCAATTTCTAATTTAAAAATTAGTTTTGCTGTCCGAGGATTCCAAGTTGGCTGGTAGAAACAGTTTCTGGGAATCATTGAATTTTTGTAATATTTTTCCAACTTGAATGCTGATTCTTTCCTGATAACTCATAAAAATGGTATTTTCACATCCTTCAAAAAGGTCAATTATCACCCTTTACACAGGAATTTACCAATCACCATGGTCGTGGGTTTAATCCATGGCTGAGTCATAACAAAGACTTTAAAAAATGGTACTCAATGCCTGTCTGCTAAGCACTCAGCATAAAGAGTAGGATTGAGGCAAGCCTGGAGAGGAATTGGTTCCATCAGGCTATCTCGCCCAGGACACACCTGTGATGGCTGCCTCAATGACCCAGTACAGGAAATCCTGGTACTGGGTTATGGGACCATGGACCAAAGACAGGAATCTCAATACAGACAAAGCAGCTTATTATGATCACTTTGAGACGGGGTCTGTTAGATAACATAACTACAATAATGATTGTAATAAAGGGCTTCTTCTGTATATGCACGAGTTTAGAAAGCTGCTTCAATTTTCTCCTCAAACAAACACAGCAGGGCCCTGTACAAGGATCATCTGACTTCATATGCTAATTCATTGAATCAAAATTTGTAGTCAGCTTGCATACTTTCCTGGAGTGGGGTTCAAGCCCAGGTAACAGCCAGGATTTTAAATGCTGATTTCCAGGGTAGACAAATCTTCCCCACTTGGAAAATTCTGTTGCAACAATCTTGAAAGATCTGGCATTAGGCTAGACTTTTCCACATCCATCATCACTGTGTGATGCACCTGGGGAAACATCATCAGTGATGTTTCCTGGGGTCATTGGGTGCTTCAGGTCTTTTGACATTCAGATATCCTCACCCAGGCGACTCAGCTGGGGTTGATCAAGCCCTGGTTTGTGCCCAGGTAGCGCTACCAATGGCTCTCCTCTCTTGATCCACAGCCACCGACAAGCACGTTCTGCTGCCTCGGTAGCCAACCACTGGCTCCTGTGATACTCAGCATGTTGCAGCCCCTGCAGAGGGGACTGGCCCGCAAACCCCCTACATCCCACCTGAATGGGCTTGCACCTTGCTTGCCATCTGTTGTTTTGGCATTCTTCACTCAGCTCAGCATACTTCGCCCTCTTCTTCTCGTGCCACACCCTAATGCATTTTTATTTTCATTTTTGATTACTATTTACATTCATCCTCAAAATGACCTCTCACTGAAGTCGCAAGACTATTATAAAAATAAAAAAATAACTTTTCACCAAAGTCGCAAGAACCTTTCACGACTACTTAACAATATCCCCAACTAAGACCAATTCTGGCGTTAAATGACCCACGAAAAGGTTGACAATGCTGCTAAACCAAACCAAACCAAACCTACATCCAAGGATTGATTTAATAAAAACGTTTTAATTTTCTGTTTGATACTTTGCACCAGCGGTGAAAGAGATCAATAAAAGAGAATATTACATGTTACACCTGAAGAAGGTTGTAGAATGAATCAGCTGAAATGTGTTAACATCAAAGACAAAACAAAAGTTGGAATGTTAATGACTCTTCCCAAAGTTATAGACAAAGGTTGGTATGTTAATGGCTCTTCTCAATGTTATAGACAAAAGTTGGAATGTTAATGACTCTTCTCAAAGTTATAGACAAAGGTTGGTATGTTAATGACTCTTCTCAAAGTTATAGATAAAAGTTGGTATGTTAATGACTCTTCTCAATGTCTATGGACAAAAGATTGGGATGTTAATGACTCTTCTCAAAGTTATAGACAAAAGTTGAAATGTCAATGACTCTTCTCAAAGTATGGTATGTTAATGACTCTTCTCAAAGTTATAGATAAAAGTTGGGATGTTAATGACTCTTCTCAAAGTTATAGACAAAAGTTGGTATGTTAATGACTCTTCTCAATGTTATAGACAAAAGTTGAAATGTTAATGACTTCTCAAAGTTATAGATAAAAGTTGGGATGTTAATGACTCTTCTCAAAGTTATAGATAAAAGTTGGTATGTTAATGACTCTTCTCAAAGTTATAGACAAAGGTTAGTATGTTAATGACTCTTCTCAAAGTTGATATGTTAATGACTCTTCTCAAAGTTATAGACTAATGAAGTGTCTCACTTGAAAGACAAGGAGAAGGCTCTGAGAGATTTTCAACAGAACGAATTGCTTCCTGCTTGATGTTGAGATGAGAAGGAGTCTCTGGAATCTGGAAAGAAAGAAAAGACAGGTCTGGTTAGTCACTCAATAGAAACCGTCATTGACCAATATATTTTGGTAACATGCTATGTTGGAGGTGAGCAATTAAACAATTTGAAAAAGGGGTGATCAATGAATAAGTTACTTCTCTCTCGCCTTTTGTTGGCCAGTGAATACTAAAAAAGTCTGAATTGTCAAAAATCCAGCGTGGATACTGATGGACACAAATTAAGGGACCAATTTAGCATAAACCTACATTTCAAACTGAACCCCCCCCCCCATAAAACCTATTTGGGTATTTTCAAAAAACAAAAAAATGACGTTAAAATTCTTCTCTTTGTCTATTTCAACACCAGCCAATGAAACTTGAGTTTGTGTTAATGAGTCTCACCAACCTAGCATTCAGGATAAAAGTATAAATCTTTTGATGTTAATTAATCACTGCTTTCCAAATGTATCCGGACTTCACCCGAACTGTTCATAGTAGAAACTTGAAATTTTGCACACACACACTCCCCTCAATGAGTAGGGAAAATGCTTTTTTGAAAATTTCCACCTGCTAAATAGGTTTTTATATATCTGGACTTTGCCCAGCCCTAACCGTTCATAGTAGAAACTTGAAATTTTGTACACACACTCCCCTCAATGAGTAGGGAAAATGCTTTTTTTGTTTGTTGAAAATTCCCCTCCAAAATAGGGTTTTAGTTGTGGGTTCAATTTTCAATGTAAGCTTATGCTAAATTGGTCACTAGTTTGAGCCCATTTGTTTTTTGAAAATTCAGACATTTTTTAGTGATGCAGTCCTACTTTTTAATTGATCACCCCCAACAGCATATATGGGTTGCAGTGATTTATAATTTCCCTTGGAATGCTAGTTACTATTGTGTTAAATATGGTCTAGAGAAAAAAGATTTTGACATTTTCTCTGTATGAAAGAAGCCAAGTCTCGACCCAAACATTTCAATACAAAGTCTGTCCGGAATATCAACATTGTTTGTAAAGATTCAAAATTCAGACAATTTTAACTCGATTTCCACTAGGCCATTGTACTGTAGGGTTTGTTTTGAAATTCCCAGAAGGTTACCAACTGTGACAGACACCTACAGAAAGCTGGGGGGTACACATTGTGACTACAACAACCAAGATGAGGACACTAGTCTGAGTACATCAGTGTATAATAACCAGGATTGCCATATTTGGCCAGAAGGGGAGATAAACCGAGTTTCATCTTAGACTTATCCAACACTGGCATTGGAATAGCGTCAAATTTGGAAATTGAGTGAGTTTGGAGGTATAGGTTCAATACCAGTCTCTTGAGGCAATTCTGGAGGCAGCGGTTCAATACCAGTCTCTTCTGGCCAAATCTGGTAACCCTGATAAAAACCGTTCCATCACAATCACCAGATGAATAGTACCTACTGGCAACAAGTTGATGAAGAAGATGTCTTGAAAACTTCTTGGATTTCTTCACTGATTAATCACACTCCTTTCCTCTCATTCCTTGGCTTATATAACTCCAATATGGCTCCCTCCACCAAGGGGGATAATACCTTATGCCAGCGCCATCTACCTTGAAGCTTTCAAGGGCATTAACTCTAAACACTGAGTATCACCTACTTTCACAAACTCACATGAGAATGAAAATAAAATACTCTCTCTCTCTCTGGTGGCCATTTTGGTACATGTAAAACTTTGTTTTCTGCCAATGATGTGTTATTGCGGAACGATAAAGATTTGTACTGTTACCTTTTTCTTTTCTTTCTTCACGCCAAGGTTGTTCAGGTAACTCTCAAGCAGTGTTTCTGTTTGATCTTCACCAAACCACAGAGAATATCTTTTGTTGATTCTGTATCTCAAGTATTCATCACTTGGATCATCTTCTGAAAATAGAAAATCACAAAGAGAAATTAAAAATCTGCAATCGGCTATGAAGACACTCATTTAAGTTTGTTGATGAGGAGTGCTTCCTACTACTGTACAAGTCTCTGGTACATCCCCATCTGGAGTTTGCTTTCTGCATATAGTCTCCTAACCTGAAGTACAACTCAGATGTCATAGAAAGAGTTCAGAGGAGAGCCACCAAGACCATTCCGAGGCTGGGAGATATATCTTACACTGAAAGATTAAAACAACTTAATCTAGAAACCCTTGAATACAGAAGCAAATGTGCTGACCTACTAGAGGTCTAGAAAATCCGGAACAACATACATAGAGTGGATACTGAAGTTTATTGCTCAAAATGCCCGGATAAGAAAATGCTGACTTCATTTTTGAAATTCATTTAAATTTAATATTAAAATTTATATTCACTTTAATATTAGATTTATTTTTTGTGGTTTTTATGAACACAATAAAAAGATACATTCAGAATGGTTCAATACATTACAGACTTCAACGGTTGTTGGGGTTTCCTATGAGATCTCTCTGTTGATTGCAAAGCGCAAAAAGAGCCATAACATCGGAGAGGCCCTCATACAACCTAGTATACTGCGTGCAGCAGAGCTCATTCTAAGGAAGGAGAGTGCAAACAAGCTGTCGCATATCTCTCTATCCAACGATACCATCAAAGGCAGGAACAATGAAATGTCTGAAGACATCAAAAATCAAGTTCTTCAGCAAGTAAAAGCTTCCCCTGTATTTGCCATCCAATTGGACAAAACAACTGATGCCGCTCGTTGTTCTCAGCTACTGATGTGTGCTCGTTTTGTGTCAGTCAATAGTGTAAAACGGGAAATGCTCTTCTGCCATCCAATGCAAAGTTATACTGCAGCAGCAGATGTATTTCAAGTGGTATCAGACTTCTTGCAGGAAAATCATCTTTCATGTGACTCATTAGTAGGTGTGTGTCCTGATGGAGCCCCGGCCATGATTGGTTTACAATCCGGTTTTATAACAAGAGTGAAAGAAAAAAGTCCATCTGCTATAGGTACTATAATGTTTATACATATGTATGTTATGTTAAATAAATAAACATGCCTAAGCAAGCACCCAGTAGCCCCCATTCCGAAAGCGGGACCGGAAGTAGGAACAGGGAAGGCGCAGTTCAGCTCAAGCATAGCTCTTGTCAAAATGTGTTTTTTGTTTTATCCTTTCTTAACACGCTTAAACTAATCTTACACAGCTACCACCTAGCTGAACACGCCAGCTAACGAAGGAAAAAAGAGATCACGACATCACACACAAAAAACGATTCATTCAGCCACAAATATCAACATAACACGCCACCAGCTAACACAAAGAAAAAGGAGAAAAGAAATGAATGAAATATCACCACATGGTACCAAAAACCAAGATGGCGAAAGAGTCAGTGACCCAAATTCACTTCGGAACACGTGGTGGTTAAAATTCAATCCGGGTGATGTCACATAATTTCAATCGTTTCCAACACACACTCAACATAAGAGCAACAAACCATTTCTTTAAAACTAGATTGTGAAGCCCTAGCATCCAGAACTTTACCTGTTAAAATGAGGGATGCCATGAACCTGGCTATAAAGGTTAGTTAAATTCATCAAAGCTGGAAACAGCTGTGTGTGGCTATGGATTCTGAACAGCAGTACAAATGTACAATGTCTTTCGAAGTTAAACATGGACATCTTTGAAGTACTGAATACCATTAACCTCAAACACCAAGGGAAAAACATCAACTTAATCATGTACCATGATGTCATTTGAGCCTTCATGGCCAAACCTGACCTCTGAAAATTTGAATTTAGAATGGAAATACAGCCAGCTTTGCTAGCTCGAATTCTGCTCTCATTCACATTTACCTTGATTCTGAGTTAAAGGAACAAATTATTACTCATCTGACTGCATTGAAAGCAGAATTCATTAGATACTTTCCAGATATAGATGAAAAGTGTGAAGCCTCGAAATTCATCAGGAACCCATTTCAATGTGAAGTACCTGATATTTCGGACGAAGTGCAAGAGGAGTTTCTTGAGTTCAACTCCTCGGCCGAAGAAGTCTTTAAGAGACTGGATCTAGAGATGTTCTGGGTCAAGTACCTTCCTGTTTACCCTTTGACCTTACAACAAGCTCTTCAGATTCTGACAATGTTTGGATCAACGTATCTGTGTGAAGCTGCATTTTACACACTCGTCTCTGTCAAGACCAAGTACAGAAACAAACTGGACATTGAAAGGGACTTGCGTTGTGCTCTCTCTACCATTCAACCACACATTGAAGATCTGGTAGCTAAGAAGCAATGTCTAGTATCTCATTAAATGTCATCATATATGATGACATTTAATGAGATACTTAATATTATTAATATATTAAATATGTTTTATATTCTTTGTTCAATAAAATGACAAAAACACGATTCTTTTAATTCACAAGGGATTTGTCATCATCCAACTACTAGAGGGGGCATGGTGGTAAAAAGGTTAAGAACCACTGGCCTAGAATATCAATAATCTTTAAAATAATCTTTATTCTGATATCAGACATACCAAATTTAACTACCATTGTTCTTATTAGCCTCCAGACTCACTTGATTTCCAAATTCGACACTATTCTTATGCCTGTGTTGGGTAAGTCTCTGAGATAAAGCTCAGATTATCTCCCCTTTTGGCCAAATCTGGCAACTCGTGTCACTTACCTTGCAGGTCCTTTGGGAGATCACTGTCGTATCCCATATATTTTTCATCCAAGTGAATGCCCGGGAGATGGTGACCTGGAATAAAGCAAGAAAAAAAGCAATACAATCCCTTCTTTTCGAATTTTGTCTCACAAACTAAGCAGACAGGGATGGATCAGAATCCTCAAAGCTACGTATGGACTTGTGTCAAAAATTGAGTATTTAGTCAAAGAAAAAAACTTCTGTTTGGATGAATTAAAAAAGAATTTTATTTCATAAAATTTGATCTAATGATGCCAATAAATCCTGTATATATATGTAAAATAATGAAACGAACAAAGGGAGGAAAGAAGAAAGAAAGAAATAACGTGAAGATAGCGAGAGAAAGAAAGACATTTCAAAATGACAGAGACAGACGATCGATCCCATGGCAAAATTAAAAGAAAAATTCAGTACTCACTAATTTCGAAAAATTTAAAAAATGTACAAGACAGGAAAAAATGTATTTATTTATTATGTGATTTATTTATTAAATAAAAATGTCTGTTAAATAAAAATGTCTTTATGGGCATCTCCGTATACAATTCACATTAAAAATATGTATTCAACATTAAAATACACATTAATTCAAGTGATAAACATGTATGAAACTTGTTTAAAAACTGCGGAATTAAACATTAAACTATTTTTTAAAATTATTCTTTGGTTTATACCAGCAAAATTTTTTTCTTCTCTTTTCTTTACTTAAAGATCAGAGTCCTAATGATTTTCAAAAATTCATTCAAATGTTACAAAACCATATACTTATATAATGAACAGTGTGATTTTTTTAGTTTGCTTTCCGTAACACTTGACCATTTATATATTAGCAGAAACATTAAACGAAGACAAGGAAAATAGTCCAACATAACCACATAAAATAACTGTGACATCATTATTTGATCAACCAATAAGATTTGGAGTTGATATTTGAATGTTTATTCACATTCTTCCTCAATCAATTGTTTTTTGAAGTTGCTTTTATTTTTTACACACACATACACACACACACACACACACGTACAGGGTTGCCAGATAGAGCTACAAGAGGAGATAATCTGAGCTTTATCTCCATGACTTACCCAACACAGGCATTGGAATAGTGTTGATTTTGGAAATCGAGAGAGTCTTGAGGCAGAGGTTCAATATGAGCCACTTGAGGCGAGTCCACCTCAAGAGGCTGGTCTGGAACCTCTGCTTCCAGACTCTCTCGATTTCCAAAATCAACACTATTCCAATGCCTGTGTTGAGTAAGTCATGGAGATAAAGCTCTGATTATCTCCCCATCTGGCAATTGTGTTTCTTACCTTGCAGGTCACCATTGCGTACACTTTGCAGATCGCTGTCATACCCCTTATATTTGTCATCACAATGAATGTCAGGGAGATGCTGACCTAGAACAAGGCAAGAGAAAATCCCATTCAATTCCTTCATTTTCATTTTGTCTAACAAACTGAGATGAATGGATCAGAATCTACAAAGCCACATGAACTCAACACTTGTGTCGAAAATCGAGCGTTTAGTCAAAGGAACAAAACTTCTGTGGAGATAAATATTTTTAAATTCTATTTTGTAAATTTTGATCCAATGATGCCAATAAATATAGTGATTGACTAAACACACTTGATAAAATAATCTCCAATGATAAATGAAAGTTTGTGTATCCGTCTGTCTGTCCGAGCATCCCAGCCAAACGGAAAGTCCCAGGGCCCTGATTTTTTGCATGGATATTGACTTAACCTCAAGATCAAACATAGGCTATTTTTCTAGTGAGTTTACAATGCAAGTATTATGCTAAACTGAACACTTATTTTATGTACAGTAGCTATGATGGAGTTGTGATGTAGAAAGTGTCTGTAAGTGTTCCAAGAAAATGTGTTTTTGAAATAAAAGTTGTATATGAGAGAGAGAGAGAGAGAGAGAGAGAGAGAGAGAGAGAGAGAGAGAGAGAGAGAGAGAGAGATAGAGATAGAAACTTTCTATGTATGAGAGAGAGAGAATGTTTACATGTACGAGAGAGAGAGAATGTTTATATATCTCTCTCTTTTAGGGGTCAAAAATGAGGGGAAACATTTTTTTCCCTTTTGGGGCTTAAAAGTAAGGTGTCAAAATTGGGGAGGGGGATATATTTTCCCCTTTTAGGGGTCAAAATTAGGAGGAATCCCTTTTTACAGGGAGAGTTTTTTTTCCATTTCGTGGTCAAAATTGATGTAGAACTATTTTTCTAAAAAATATCATTTGATGTATTTAAAGATTACCTTTCATGTTTTTTTCTTTTCTTAAAGTAACTATTTGTTCAACTTCTTGCTTTTTAAAAGGTGCAATGGAATTACTTACTTGATTTGTTTTCTGCCGATTTGGGGCTTGAAGTCAACTTTTTGGTTGATTTTGATGATTTTTTTTCTACAAAAAAACAACAAAGCAAAAAACATAAGATGCACTGTCTTTCATGTTTTTTTTGTTGGTTTTTGAGTAGGATATAAACTTTTTATTTACATCATAGAGAATAATGCTAAAAGTGAAAGAT
>VCCN01003983.1:659581-682405 GCA_006491835.1 Architeuthis dux
AATGTAATTGCATTTTTTGCATATTCAATGTAAATTCATATAATTCATTATGATTGGAGGTTTTTGATCCCTTAACAGCAATGGTGTCTACCCAAGATGTTAGACTAATTTCCAAGTAGAATTTCAAATAAGGACATAATGCTGCTCAAGCTGTTGCTGATAATGTCAACAAAGCATTTGGAGTGAAGACTACTACAGTGCAAACTGTTCAGCATTGGTTCAACAGGTTTAGGTCTGGAAAAAATGGATATACCAATAATAAACCTTGAGGGAGGCTCAAACCTGTTCTTAATGATGAAGAATTATCGACAGCACTGACCAACAACCTACCCAACAATGGTTTGAGCACTTTCTGGAGACTTTAGGACTTCAACAGTGACCATATCACATCATCTAAAGGCAATAGGAAGGGCTAAAAAGTTGGGAAAATGGGTCCCGCATGAAATGAATTAAATGCTCTAGGACATTTTCAAACCCCACACCTCTCAGCTGACTGTGTCTAAGCTTAGAGAATTGAGATATGAAGTCTTGCATCCCCCTATTCACCTGACATTTCTCCTACAGATTATCATCTTTTCAAGCATTTTGAAATTCATATCCATAATAAAAGGTTCAATAATAGGGAAGCCATAATTTGTGTTTCTACTAAATTTGTGTCAACTAAACTTAAAGAATTTTATAGGGATGGCATATTAACATCAGAGGATCATTGGGAAAAGGTTATTGCTTCAAATGGGTCAGATTTTGATTAAATATTTATCGTTATTTCGTTGTTTATATCATCTTCCATCTTACTATCAAAAAAACGACATTTCATATGTAACAACTGAATGAAAATACTTTGCCAATTTCGGATGTAGATTCAAGAATGTTATAAGCTTTGAATAAGACTTCAAAGTAGGGTTGCCAGATTGGGCTACAAGGGGAGGTAATTCAAGCTTTATCTTTGAGAATTACCCAACAAAGGCATTGGAAAAGTGTCAACCTCTGCCTATAGACTCATTTGATTTCCAAATTCGATGCTATTCTAAGGCCTGTGTTGGGTAAGATAAAGTTGGGTAAGATAAAGCTTGGTTTTCATTAAATTTCAAGCCAAGCGGATATTCCAAGCCGTCAAAAACGTATAAGAAAAAGATTTTGCACAGAATTACAAGAGAAACTCTTAAAGTCTCTTGAGTTATTTTTTATGAAATCAGAATTGGTCAATTGCTACTTTGAAATTTTGTATTTAAAAAGGTTGAATTGTGATAGCCCTGATTTCAGAAGAACTATGACCCATCACTGATGGTTACCATAAGTGTACATATAAAAATGTATGTAATATCAGGTGAAAAACCACCAACACTAACCCAACAACATTTAATGACATCATATTAGTTCAAATGATCATCGTCTTTAATCAATCAATCTATATAAGTATATATTTACTTACATGCATATAAACCTGAGTAAGGTGAAAGAACATAATAAAAACTAGCATTTCAAGGGAAATTCTGAATCACTGCCAGCCATATATGCTGTGTTAAGGGTGATCAATTAAAAAGTTGGAAAAATGAGTGATCAATGAATAAGTTACTTCTCTCGTCTTTTGTTGGGCTGTGATCACAAAAAAAGGTCTGAATTTTCAAAAACAAGCGGGCACAAACCAGTGTCCAATTTAGCATAAACTTACATTGCATATTAAACCCCTCTCTAAAAACCTATTTTAGGAGGGAATGTTTTCCCTACTCATCGAGGGGGAGTGTGTGTGCAAAATTTTAAGTTTCTACTATGAACGGTTAGGGCTGGGTGAAATCCAGATACATAGATAGATACATAGATCCATATAACTGTCAGAACACATGAATAACCTAAACCCAGCAATAAACCAGTGTTGTGGGTAGCAGTGATTAACTAAACCCAGCAATAAACCAGTGTTGTGGGTAGCAGCGATTAACTAAACCCAGCAACAAACCAGTGTTGTGGGTAGCGGATATTAACAAAAAAAGATGACAATATTAGTTTGAAGAATGGGTGATATAATAAAATAAATACATGTTGCCAATATATTGTGTACATAAACCTAAAATGTAAAACTGAAATGTGGCTGAAAAGAAATATTAAGATAAATTATTTTCAGCTTCCTAAATTCCTTAAAAGGAGACACAATGTATTACCTGCTGCCGTTGGGTTTGGAACTTCGCGTTCAGTTTCATTGTTGTCATCCATGTGTTGTTTCTGCTAATCAGAGAAAAGAAATCTAATCAGTTTTAATGGTCCAATTTCATTATATAAAAGCCAATGTTATTTTTGTTTGTTTGTTTGTTGATTGGTTTTTGTCATGCTAAAGCAAACAGAGAGAGAGGAAGGGTTAAAGTAAAGCTGTTTCTCCATATGCTAAAGTAAACAGCTGTGCATCTGTGTATTTGTGTCTATATCACTACTACTACCTCTGCTGCTGCTGTCTCTGTAGTAGGACAGAAAACAAATATAGGCATCTCTGATTTTTCATGAATGTTTTTCTCCTGTTAAAAAAGAAATCCGTTTTTACCCAATTCCGTCGCCTTATTGCTTTAAAATTATTAAAACAGAAAATATGAGGAGTTGTAGAAAATCGGCAGGAAAATAAATTTTGTTTGAGGTATACATTTTTTTGTTTGCAAATAAATACATTTATACTAAAATATATATTAGTATAATTCATCCATACGTAAATAATCCTGTTATTTTTTACAGGTACTATTCTAGTTGACAATTAAGCCTTGATTATCATCTCCTGAAAACTAATTTAATTTATAGTTAAAGATACAATTGATAAAGTTAGTGACACCAAAAGAAATAAAATGGTTTTACCTAACAAATGTCTTGCCACAACCTCATAAAAAGGAAAGCTGGAATTTGAAATTATTGAACCCATAAGAACCCACTGTGACACCGGTGTCACATACAATTTAATTGATCTGCACAGTCTCTTATATAATATTATATTTTATCCCTGATTTTAACTCATGGAGTGTACTAAGTGACATTTAATGAACATATTGGCACAGTCAGATGACTGTGTGTCAATTTGCCTACCCAGAATCCCACATAATGTTCCTTCAAGTAGAAATGGGTCTGGGTTCTTATGGGTTTTAATGACGACAAGCAGCAGGTAATCTAAAAGTCAACATGACTTCCATCTTATGATATAAAAGCTGTTGTCATTTTTGTTGTTTGTTTGTTGGTTCTGTCATGCTAAAGCAAACATAAAGAAAGGAAGGGGATAAAGCAAAGCGTGTGCCTGTGTGTTCACATATGCTAACGCACACAGCTATCTATGTGTCTGTGTGTTTTGCATACACTAAAGATGACAAATGTCTTGGCACAACTGCATAAAAAGGAAAGTTGTAATTTGAAATTATTAAATGACAATGACAGGCAACAGGTTGTAATCTAAAAGTCAACATGACTTCCATAACAATATCTCTATATATAATGCAGGATTGTTTGATTGGTTGTATGTGTCTTATGGGCAAGCAAATGGTTGGACCTGAAAATTAGTCTATATGAGTAACTTGGCTTGAGAATGAACATGGGATAGGTGGTGCTGAAAAATCTTTGACAAATGACAAATGTTAATCCTTCAGAAGTTGATTTACATTTTATGCAAACAAAATATATTTTAGGAAATTAGGAAGATGTACATTAGGAAATAAAGGAAAGACGCACAACTGTATATTTGTATGTGTAAACAAGAATTTAAGAAGAAATACAGTTATTGTAAATATTTATAAGCAATAAAACGTCATTTTCCGAGAGAAACAAGCCTGAACGTCAGACCATAGATGCACTATTTCTTTTCTTCTGTGATGATCTAGCAAGGACAGTGTTGCTAACTTTATCAGTTTGATGATTCGTATTCATCAATTCAGTTTTCTTGCCATTGTTTTTAATTTGCTCACTCTATTTTTAATTTGCTCGCTGTATTTTTTAATTCGCTTGCTGTAATTTTTAACTTGCTCAGGAAAAGGTATAGATGCAACCAAAAACATCAAGATTTAGATGAAAAACATCTAAATTGGCAACACTGAGCAAGGGACATAACTCACATTTTGGTATGTTAGTTAGTGACTGCAATCGATGCTAGAGATGCTAGCGCATCTAAAATTAACAGAATGAAATGAAAAGAACTTCTTTTTTAGAAAATAACAACAGTAACCATGAGAACAGACCTTTTTTTGTTTTTGTTTTTTCTTTGATTTCTTTTCTGTCGACTTTGAGTCCTCCTCCTTTACTTCTGAGCCATGTTGTTTACTAACTGACAGACGGGAGGAATGGCCCCGATGAGAATACAACTAAAATGAAGATGAAAGAAAATAGTAGTCAAAAATCAATAATGTTTTACAATGCTTTATCTGATGAGAAATAAATCAAAATAATATTAATGCTACTAGATAGTTGCTACTCGTGTAAAAACAATAACAAACTAGCATTCCAAGGGAAATTATGAATCACTGCCACCCATATGCTGTGTTGGGGATAATCAATTAAAATTGGGCTGTGATAACTAAAAAAGGTCTGAATTTTCAAAAAACAAGCAGGCACAAACTAGTGACCAATTTAGCATAAACTTACATTGCATATTGAATCCCCCTCTAAAAACTTATTTAGGGGGAATTTAAAAAAAGAAAAATATGCATTTTCCCTACTCATTGAGGAGAGTGTGTGTGCAAAATTTCAAGTTTCTACTATGAATGGTTAGGTCTGGGCAAAGTCCGGATACATTAGATAGATTCATAGATACATATATAAATGTCAGAACACATGAATAATCTAAACCCAGCAATAAACCAGTGTTGTGGATAGCAGTGATTAATATGGCGCTGAGAGATCAGAGAAAAATGATGGGTAGGTTCAAAGGTTAGGAAACTATTATATTCAAGAAATTGAAGAAGAGAACATTAAGAAAATGATTCTCCTTTTTCTGCCCTCTGTTCTTCTCTGTCTCTATTATTCAGGGCTGGCCCAAAGTCCCGGCAACACAGGCAGTTGTCCAGGGTACCAAGTGCTACATGTGTCTGAGACGGTAAGACTTTTCAAATACAAATGGAAAAATGAATAAATTAAACAGAATAAAAACAGTCAAAATAAGAAAATTCTCTATGTGAAGTCAGATTTTTTAGGAATATCTAACAGTTAAATACTTTCTGTAGTGGTGAAACTAAAAGAAACAATTGGCAAAGGAAATTTCTCATGACTGACGACAAGCTCATTTAATTAATGCATTGTAATTTAAATTATTGGTATTTGGTATCAATCAGTATAGTAGTACCTATATATATTTCTTTTTCTCACTGTAAAAAAATAAATAAGATAATACTGTACTTTAAAACAGTGGTTCCCAACCTTTTCGAGTCATTACCCACTTTTGTTAATAAGATTACTAGTATTACCTTCCCCCTTCCATTTATTAAGTTGCAACAACGAAAAATTTCAAATAATAACTTTATTTTACGTATAATTAGACAGCTTCATACTAAGAATGAGTTTCATTTCATAAATGTACAGCTGCTGCTGCTGCTGTGTATTTGTTACTCAAAGAAAGAAAGCGAAAATATTTGGAACACATCATTTGAAATTCCAATTTATTAGAAAAAATAAGAATTCTGCTATCATAACTGATATACACATCAATGTGATCTATGTTCTTGTTTTTTTGCTACTAGTTCTTTGATTTATGCGTCTATTAGTGAGAGAGCACATCTTAAATCATTCTCAACTTAAAGCTTATTTCGAGCCTTCGACTTGATAGATAGAAGTGCAGAAAACCCTATCTCTAGACTTTTTACCTAATAGCCTTATTCCCCTCTTGGACTACCCCCCACCCCAAGGGGGGGATTCCCCCCAGTTGGGAACCACTGCTTTAAAAAGTGCCAAACTTCAGCTTGCTGGTGCACCAGGAACCCGACGGCCAGCCGTACTATTACATTAACATTTTGTAAAAGCCTAACTGTAGATAAAGTAACAGAGTTGTTTGTGGCCAAATACTGGTTGTGGAAAGTGTATTCATACCTTGTGGAAAGTTTGTCCTCTGGCCTAATCTTTTTGTTACTGAATTTTTCCATCTATTTTCTGTGTTGTTTTTATTTTATATCGGAATAATCTTGACTGGCCGATTGTTGTCTTTGTGTCTTTATTGTCTCTGGTCACACAAAGTAATAAATAACTTCTGGTTATTTGTAATGTAACTCAGTTCACTGTCGCCCGACTGACAACTGGCGTCTTCACTACTGTTTACAATATGACATTGACCTCTTGCTTGCAGAATGAGGCTCTCTCACAATGCGCCTCTTGCACAAAGCCAGACTTACGCTCAAAGGGAGACTTGGCATTCCGCCAAATAAGTGGTAGGAGGTGACGTCGCAGTTTCAGTGAGAGTACCCAACACCTCCGCCTTTTTAGAGGAGTACCCTTCATTAATTTATCCGACATTATCCAATATTTTCTATGGAGAAAATTCTTCTGACAAAAATAAATTACCTACATTATAAATATGTAAGTAGGCACAAACTATTAATGGATCTGTGGTTAGTAAGGCAACTTTTGATAGTCAAGTCTATGCATTTTGATAGCAAGAAAGAAATGTCGCAAACAAATGCATAAAGATGATCATTTTTTTTTACCTTGAGTTTTTATTTTATTTTTCTCAGTCTAAAATTGAAGCAAATAAAACAAGCCCGAAAAGTCAGACCATAGATGCACAAGTTTGATCTCATGGAAATTTAAAATCATTTAAAAGCCTTTAAAAGCACTTTAGTGTCTTTAAAAGCCTTTAAAAGCACTTTAGTGTCTTTAAAAGCCCCCTTCCTTTGAAAGTCCACTTCCTTCCAAAGCTCTCTCCTTTAAAATCACCTTGTTTTAAAAGCACTTTCATTTAACAGTCCTTTCCTTTAAAAGCCCTTTTTTTAAAAAAATGTTGTTCTGGTATGTCAGTCAGTGACTTTTAGGAACTAAATGCACCAAAAAGGAGCTAGATCTAGTTCCAAAAGAGCTACATCGACAAATTTTGTTTTGGTATGTCAGCCCATCAGTCAGTGATGATCATAGGTTCTAGAGATGATGGAGCATCTAAAAAAATATCAGGATTTGGCCCAAACCTCAAAAATGGACAAGGAGAGTGAGGAAGAAAGACAAAAAGTGAATGAAACAGAAGAAGATTGGAATAAAATAGTAGGGCAGACTGGGCTCTCTAGCCATGGTTGGTAATCAGTCTAGGAAACAGCCAACTCTGATTCCAAATCAGCCTGAAGAGAGATGGGCTCTGTCAAGGTTATCTTGCCCTTGACCCACCCATGATGAAATCATGTGATGGTTACTCTGATGGTACGGTAAGGGGGTGGGGGGTACACATCAATTTCAACGTTTTTTGTATGTTCAATGTCTACTAATTAAAACATTACTGTATATCTAGTTCTCAAAACCCATTTCCATCACAAGTTAACCCACAGCCTTGTGCACCCTGCCCCCAGGGATTTCAACAAATCAGATCACAACAACAAATGAGGGTCAAGATGTTGAATTATTAGCGCAGTAAAAAAACAATCAGCTTTTGGAAATGGCACCAAATATCGAACAAAAAGCACCTTTTGACAACATCCCCCAGGTAAAACGACATGTGCTGACCAAACTTGAAGCCATTGAGACCAGGGTTGCCAGAATTGGCCAGAAGTGGGAGATAATCCGAGCTTTATCTCAGAGACTTACCCAACACAGGCATTGGGATAGTGTCGAATTTGGAAATCGAGTGAGTCTGGCATTGAACTTCTGCCTCCAGACTATCTCTCTCTCTCTCAAATCTGGCGACCCTGATTCAAACCAATAAGGGAATAAGAGACAACAAGCAAACAAATGAACTAAATTCATTGCGAATTCCCAAAACTAACAATCCTGATTCATTTAACCTGTTTGCTGTCAAGTATATTTTTAATATTGTAACTCCTGTGCCAGGATTTCTTGTCCATGGCACTCAACTGATGACTTGCTAATATGGGTTATCTCATCTGTGGCAGCGAACAGGTTAAATACCTGACCTATTTATATAAAAAAGTAATCTGCGCCTGCGTGAAAAGTTGTGCAACCATTCACTTGTTGTCATACCACCAAAATAAATATGCAAATTTCCTCTGTTTGCACAAGTGGATGACGCCATTTTGTGACAGAATAACACAATATTGTAAGACAAGTTATCTCTTGTGTAGCACTGGACTGACGACTTGTCTGTGGCACTGGACTGACGACTTGCTAAAATGAGTTATCTTATCCGTGGCAGCAAACTGGTTAAAGAATAAAAGTGAATGCATCAGAAACAAATCATTAGAAATGAGCGTCTTTTTTCAGGTGTTGAAAAAAAAGAGGCTTCCAGTTGTACCCCCTCCTGAAACACCCCAACATCTGCACAGAAATCAATGCCTGACTGATCAACACCATCTTTCTGCCCACATTGACTCACCAGTATATCGGACGTGGACACAGACCAAAGCCCGGGGTGAGGGGGGTGGGGGTCACCACCCGTGAGACGAGTTGTTTCAGACGAGCATCAGCTAAGACGAGGAGGGACTTGATTAGTAACGAGAAAATCATAGAAATTGTTGGAGCAATGTCAGTTCACACATTCATCCAGCAGCAGAGAATGATAACTGACAAACCAGCGTTAAAGAGCCTACAAATCTCATGAGCTCAGGTGTCAGCAGGGCAAGAGGACGACCTTGCAGGTGTTGGATTGAGGGCGTGGCAGAAACACTCGAGTCCCATGGCCCGTCCATCACATAGGTGACTCACCAAGCCATCAACCACCTCCCCACGACCCACCACAGTACACGTGCAAGATAAAAAAAAGGTGAAGAATCTTGAAAAGAGATCAATGAAGCTTACTTGAGGTATATATATTGGAAGTTCATCTGAATCAGAACTGTCAGAGCCTGCATCACTGAAGAAGAAAGAGATGTTAAAACATCAAATAATTTATGTGACATCAAAATAAGGGAGAAGTTATCGGAATATAAACTGTCTGTTTGTATAAAAATGTACTCTTTAATCTTCGACATTTATCTTATTAAAAATATTACTTATGTTATTAAAAATATTACTTATTTTATTACTATAAATTAAATAAATTACTTATTTTATTAAAAATCATCTAATTTCTGACATATAAACTTTTTCCTGAGCAAAAGATTACAGCGAGCAAATTGAAAAATACAGCTAAAATATAAAATTCATTTTCTCTGTGTGTTTGTATGACCACCCTGAACAATTTTCTTTTCTTTGTACTGGAGGTTTCATGGGGAGGTAGAGATGGAAATCATATTATTTTGTACATCCGTTTTTATTTTCCTTTATTTTACTTGAGCAATTTATTATAATCCACTTCTGGCTTGCTAGGCCCATCAAAGCTTCATCAGAGCCCCATTAAGCATACACTTTCATTCATCTGTTTTTATCCTCCTTTATTTTACTTGAGCAATTTATTATAATCCACTTCCAGCTTGCTAGGCACGTCGAAGCTTCACCAGAGCCCCATTAAGCATATACTTTCATTCATACGTTTTCATTCTCCTTTATTTTACTTGAGCAATTTATTATAATCCACTTCTGGCTTGCTAGGCCCATCAAAGCTTTACCAGAGCCCCGTTAACTGTACATTTTTGGAACATGTTCCCTACTCTGTGAGTTTCTATTCAGTGACTAACCAGACCTGTATATATACATATATATATATGATTATGTTTCTATCTTTCTCTACACATACTCGCAAATATTTACAATTTGGTCATTACCAGCCTCCCCCATTATAACGCAGATATAACACGGGTGGATGGTGGATCCCAAAATATTAATCTAGCTCCAAAATAGTTAAATTGTTCGCAACTTGGTTATAACGCAGTTGTCTTTCTTGGACCCCAACACCCACGTTATAACAGGGGAGGCCTGTATTAGAATAACCAATTTGTTAGTAATTCTTAGAATCTTATGTTGTGTGCTACTTATTCATTTACAGTTTTTTTATGGCTAAATTTCTGTTTTCAATGTAGCCATCATAGCACAATATAGTCAGCCCCTTTCAGCCATCACAGCACAATATAGTCAGCCCTTTTCAGCCATCATAGCACAATATAGTCAGCCCTTTTCAGCCATCACAGCACAATATAGTCAGCCCATTTCAGTCATCATAGCATAATATAGTCATCCCTTTTCAGCTATCATAGCATAATATAGTCATCCCTTTTCAGCTGTCATAGCACAATATAGTCAGCCCTTTTCAGCCATCATAGCACAATATAGTCAGCCCATTATTTACCTTGATTCAAAAATCAACATGTCTTCTCTGGTGATGGTTATATTGTCAATGCACATGCCTTTCTGTTGCCACCTATTTAGAATGTGCCTGTGTGTGTATTCCTTCAATTCATTTGTCAACGAAGAAAACTGGAAGAAAGAAAACAAGAACAATTTTAATAAAAAAACTACAAAGCACCCAAAGAGCACATATCTCTGCCAACACCTCACACTAACTAAAAATAGAATGAAAATCAGTTCATATATAGCTACGATGCAGGGGAGGTAACCGTAAGTTTAAATTTTCTATATTTCAGACTGGAAAAAAGGAAACAAGCAAAATGTCAATAAAAAAAACACATTTTGGATAATTTTTTTCTCTTGAACTCAAATTTAACTTTCAGCATTGTGGAGGCAACTTTGTTTGGCCAAGTAAAAGGGTTGTCCTGCCACTGCAGGCGACTCTGATCTCCTGAATGATAGTGTATTTGAATTTTGAGGTTGTATTGTCATCTCAATTTCAGTCATACATGAACAGGCACATAAGTTACAAGCTTTCAAAGTTACTAAATGCACAAAATCTTGGTTCCCTTGAAAAAGAATGCAGAATGCATGGATATAAACAAGAAAAACAGTGAAATTTCTGAAAAATAATTTTATCTTACATCTTAAATAACAACATTGGAAGCACAGGATGATAAAAAACATATTATATTATGAAATGAATTTTTGCAACTGATCAGAGCTGTACAATTTTAAAATTTTAGGTTATATTTTTGTTATTTTCAAGTTGTAGAAAACAAGAAAATCACATTAAAATGTATTTTTATAAAAAATAGCAAAGAATATGGAAAATCAAGTTTACTACTACAACTATTCCTCCCCATCCTCCTCCTCCTCCTCCTTATCAGCCTCCAAAATCTGCTGTTGGTCTATGACCAATAGCAGATTTCCACAAAATTGGCCCTGAGCGTCACAGTGCCAAAACATTCTGGATTTGTCCAAATCATCATGCCATCTTATCTTTCTTCCAGCTACTATTTCACCTCGAAGGATCCACATTGTGAGTCACAATGTCCAGTGGTTGTCTGATATTATTGCAACATAGCCTGCCCATTGCTATTTTAGTTTGCTAATGGCTTCTATGAGATCTCTGATATCTGTTTGCTCTCTAATATGTTGTTCTGTTCTGTGATCGTGCCATAATGAAAACTATTTCTATCAAATTACACCTAGATCAACTTGTTGCTTCTTTTAACAAGGAGGTGAATAAGATATTTTTTGGCCCTGTCGGCTGGGGCCAAGAATACACTGACTGCATCCCCTGCAGAGGGGTAAGAACCCCCCAAACAGAATGTGCCGACTGCATCCCCTGCCAAAGTCACAAGACACTGATTAAAAAAACAAAAATAACCTTTGACCAAAGTCACAAGACACTATTTTGAGGATTTTAAACTGATTTCGGCATTAAATGACCCATCAAGGGTTGATATACCGCTAAACAAATCAATCAATCAATATATTTTTAGTACACTGTTATGCAATAAGGAATTACAAGTGCGATTGTGCCGCAGCATAAGCCCCCTCCCCAACTTTAATGAAAGCACAAAAAATTATATACTTCGAAACTGTTCTTCCGTACAAATGGTGGAAAGTGAGGGTCCGGTTTAGCATTATAGTTATATTGTAAATAGAACCCCCACTCAAAAACCTTAAAAAATGAACCTTTACAAAACTGTATGTAAGTGCAATACACAACATTAAGATGCACCAATTATTGTTGGAATGGCATTGGAATCTCGAAAACTGGAGGAGGGGAAGTGGAGCCAAAAATGAGCAGAATAAGAATAAATAAATAAATAAAAATACATAGTTTAGTTAGAAGGGATGATTATAAAATCTGTTTTAGGTCAGGTAAACTTGCTAGTGGCACCGCTCATAATTCTAAAAGACACAATCCTGAATGCCATAATCCCAAGAGGTCAGAATCCTGTAAGGCTAAAATCCCGAAAACCACAATCCCGAAAGATCAAAATCCTGAAAACCACAATTCCCATTGAAAAAAAAGGTTAAATAAAATAGGTAGATGCTCTGGTTGTTTATAGAGATTGTTATTTGCTTGATACTGTATTGAGGGTTATTCACTGTTTTGTTGTATGTCATTCTTTCTCATTGTGCTCCCTACAACACAATGGAATACAATAGGGTTAGGGTTTTTTTAAAATTAAGTAAAGGTGTTTCTCAAATAAATCCATTTTTTAAAACTGTAAATAAATGTCTTTTGAGAACTTTTTTTATTGTTTTTTTCATTTTGGGATTGTGGTTTTCAAGATTTCGACCTTTAGTGAATCTGATCTTTTAGGATGTGTCTATCAGGATTATGACCTAACCCCCTTACTAGTAATGAAATAAAAAGCAAAGGCTTGAACTATAATACCCTGTTCTGATCAGGTCCACAGTATTGAAGGAGTGCGTCACAGAAATGGTGTCCCATTGATTCATAGTCTCCTGTGCTGAAATGGGTCCCTTTTTTGTTGCCCATGGTAGTTCCACAGAATGAGGCCTGGTAAATAAACAAAGATTTTTTTCAGAAGGTCTTGTGAGCATAGTTCCCTCTATGCTGTGCGCGTGTGTGCGCATACACATTTTGCAAACAGCGCACAAAGAAATTAATGTGAGCACAACAGGTTAGTTACATAAAAAAATGTTGTAATAAATGAGTTGAATGAATTTTGATTTAACTATTTCCAGTAATGATAATAATTTGTGAATTGATCGATGTTATTGTTATTAATTTATTTCGACAGTATAGAATAAAATCTTAACTAAATAAGTTACTTTGTAGAATGCATTGATACTTGTATTAAAATAAACTATATGCTAATACAGTTTTATTAGCCATGAGAGATGTAGGCTGTGCCAAAATTATCAATTTCAAGTTTACATTTTCACAAGCATTTACTGCGCACATACTTTTGTCAGAGGAAAAATATTTGCACAACATAAGATTTTTGTGCCCACAGACTACAAAGAATTAGAGGGAACATTGTTTGTGATCGCAACAGAAATGAATAGACACACTTGTTTATAATCACTCAATAAAGTTTATATTAAAAGCTCTGGTGTTTACCTCAAGAGTGAAGCTGTTTATGATTCCCATGTTCCACATAATCACACGTCCGGTTCCCTCCCGGCCTTTTTGGGTTTTAAATTTGCACGATTCAAACTTGAACTGCATTAAAAGAAACACATTCATCTTTATGTTTGTCCCAATGTGGAATTGTTGCAAACCAGTGCAAGACAAATCATACAAAGTTATACAAGAAGCCACCATCCAGCAGATCACCATTTGAAACATTGCTGTAAAGTCTTCAGATCAGTAGTTCTGCAGACCCCTGAGGAGGTCCACAAAGGTATTATTGAAGGTAGGCAGACCTTTCAAAAGCCTGGGGTCCATGAGTTTGTTGAGTAGGCAAACCCTTCAAGCCTTCTTTACAGTCAGGGTGGAATGAGAGTGGAAAGCATACAGATAATAAAAGTCTTCCTTTGTATTTCAAGTAAAGATAAACAAAACAAAAAGCAGAGGTCAAGCAGACTTTAATTATTAATTTTGACTACTATTTTCTTTTATCTTTTTTTTGTAGTTGTTTTTTATCACAACTTAATTCAGTTAAGTTGTGATAAAAAACAACTAAAAAATTAAGATGAAAGAAAATAGTAGTCAAAAATTAATAATAATGGTTTACAATAGTTCATCTGAAAAAAACAAATAATAAAAGATAATTGCTTTGCTGATACTACTAGTACAGAAACAAAAACAAACCTGGTGCTGGAGAGATCAGAAGTGGAGAGCAGGTTTCAGGGTTAGATTTGATCTTCTGTCAAGCTGTAGCATTCTCATAGCTCAAGCGTTTATCAGGCTAAAAGGAGGCGTGAATTTGATTCTCAATGAGAGCTTTGGGGTGGATCCAGGAATTTTTATTGTTTATTTACAATCCACACTGTTTACTCACTGCTGTAGGTTGACAGTCTGAGTTCAGTTGTGATCAAAAGGCAACTAAAAATTAGTCACTCAATAGAAACGTCATATTAGCAACATCTTTTAGCAACATGCTGTGTTGGGGGTGATCAATTAAAATTTACTTCTCTCGCCTTTTGTTAAATTAAAAAGTCTGAATTTTCAAAAGAAAGGGGGCACAAACTAGGGATCAATTTAGCAATTTACATTGTAAATTGAGCTTCCCATTAAAAAACCTATTTAGGAGGGAATTATAAAAAAAAAGGAGTAAATGTTGAAATTTGCAGCCCTCTAGCTCCATTGGTGTGGCCTGCACATGTGATACATACATAGCCAACCAGCCAGCCGGACCAACTTGAAACCTATTTTGACAGTTTTGGTTGACTGTTTCTAATTAAGTTGAAGAAAAACAGGACTCAGAATTAATAATAATGGTTTACAATAGTCAGTGGTGTACATGCTGTGGGAACGTTTGGGAATGGCGTTTCCATACCTTTTTTTGATGGGGAAACAGTGTTCTCTCACTATCTATACTATACTACTAAAATCTTCAGATGAGAAAGATTAGCCAATATATGTTCTATATGGACTCAAAATATCTCTGAAATTGGTTAAATTTAAAGCATTTTCTTGAGGTAGTCCCCCCCCCCTCACGAGCAGGCAGCTCTCCATTCCCTCACCTCTTTTTTAGCAATACACTGACAATACTACTTCATCTAATAAAAAAACTAGAAAGGACTCACAGAGAGAGTGCATACCTCTGCCACTGTCACTAACAACTGAATGAAAATCAGTTTATATACACCTACGATGCACGGGTGGTAACTGTAAAAAGAATTCCTTGATTAGCCCCCAAATTTAATCAATCCTTCCTTAGCCCATGGCTCACCCTTCCACAAAATGTCATTGAAATTCATTGAGAACTTTTGGAAATATTGTGTGGACAGACATGAGTGAAGACATGAATGTATGAAAAAAATGAAAGAATATCTCTCAATTGGAGAAAAATTCCTGGATCCGTCCCAAAGTTTAACCACTTCTTCCTTACTCCAACCTTCCAGAAAATGTCATTGAAATTCATTGAGAACTTTTGGAGATACTATGCTGACAGACAGACAGATACGAGTGAATACATATACCTCTTCCAACTTTGAGAACTTTTGGAGATATTGTGTTGACCTGCTACAATGTAGGGGAGGTAACTGTAAAGAATTCCTGGATCCACCCCAAAATTTAATCACTCCCTCCTTGGCCCACGGGCCACCCTTCCACAAAATGTCATTGAAATTCATTGAGAACCTCTTCCAACTTTGTTGGCAGAGGTAAATAATACAAGATAAGCAGACTAAGCATCAATATGATAAAAGTCTTCTCTTATATTCCAAGCCAAGATAAACTAAACTGGCATTCCAAGGGAAATTATGAATCACCGCCACCAATATATGCATCTTTTTACCTTGTAAATTAAGCACTGGTGGTTGTAAAAAAAGTTATCTTGATAAAATTACTACCAGTATGGTTTGAACCATAAATTCATGATTTAAAACAAAGTGGAATGAATAAGTTATTTCGCTCACCTTTTGTTGGGCTGTGATCACTAAAAAGTCAGAATTTTCAAAAAACAACCCTGAACACTCACAGGCACAAATTAAGGGATCAATTTAGCATAAACTTACATTGCAAACTGAACCCCCACTAAAAACATATTTTGGAGAAGAATTTAAAAAAAAAAACCCTTTTTCCATTCTCATTGAAGGAAGTGTGTGTGCAAAATTTCAAGATTATGAACGGTTTGGGCTGAGCAAAATTCGGATACATAGATACATGGATACATATAAATGTCAGAACACATGAATAACCTAAACCTTGCAACAGTGTTTAAACCGGTCTGTTTTGGGTATCGGTGATTAACAAAAAGCAGAGATCATAGCAGACTTTAATCTTGTGGGTAGAACATCAATATGATAAAAGGTCTTACTTTATCTGGGACGTATTTGCTGAGTAGTAGAGGGAAGAGGCGTTCCTGGAAAAACTTGCTCTGGCTTCTGATATTCGAGTTCTCACAGCCGTACATGAACATGTTCTGCTTGCGGCTGTGTCCATGGAGATCACAGTAAATTAGAACTTCTCGCTTGGACAACAATCTGTTGGCATATATAACAAACGAGGATAAATGAAAATTTAGAAAAGTATTGACAGCATCATGAGTCATCTTCAGGTCATTGAAAGTAGATATAAAATTGTCCGAAACCTCTGCCAACTAAAAACGGAATGAAAATAAAAATATTAAAAAACAAGGGAGAGAACTTTAAATATACAAATATTGAGTTACTTTCCTTGGAATTTAAATTTAGTTTGTTTTTTTAATTAATTGTTTGTTTTTAAACCTCTTTGCCTGCGGAATAATAAACATATCTGTCAATTGAAAATAAATTTCTGAATCTGCCTCAAAATCACAAATCCCTTCTTCTGTAGCCCATGGCCCACACATCCATGAAATTACATTGTAATTCATTCAGAACTTTTGGAATTATTGTGTGGACGGACAGACAGACGGACAGACAGACAGACAGACGGACAGACAGACAGACAGACGGACAGACATGAGTGAATACATCTGAATCAGAAATGATTTTATTGTTAATACAGGTGTCCCCCGTTATAACATGGGTGTTGGGGTCCAAGAAAGCCAACCGTATTACAACTGAGCTGCAATAAAAAGCCATTTTGGAGCTATAGCTAGCTATTTTTGAGCTAGATTAATATTTTGAGGTCGACCATCCACCTGCGTTAACACAAACTGCGCTATAGCGGTCTGCTTTATAACAGGGGTGTCCTGTAGCAGAAACTCTTACTCCAACTGAATTAGTGAAACAAGAAAATCAAAGGAGTCAGCAACAATGACACTCACTTTTTGACCATATTGCGGATGTTCCACACGGACGGGTAAGACTCTTTCAGAATTGTCTTGTAATTTCTGTTGAGATCTCGGCCAGAAAGAGAACAGCGGTAATTCCCAACGATGACACCATCAGGGTTTAGCATTGGCACAACTTTGAAGACAAAATTGTCTCTGAGAATCTGCAGGAAAGAAGAAGAAGATACGCTTCAGAAAACTGGAAAACATAGAAAAACTAGAAAACACTCAGAGAGCGCATACTTCCCACCAATGCAATTGTCACGAAAAACTGAACAATCTAGTTACAGATCCCAGACTATGTTGTGACAAAAGCTTGTAAAAATTATTACATATTATCAACAGTTAGAAAAATATAAAGCAGTTTATGATATCTATTTATGATGATGTTACTGTGATGAAGTCATTACAGTGTTATTACATACAAAAAGCTGAAATATTGTCCTATCTCGCAATGGTGACGAAGTTGAGAAAAGAAATTCCTGGATCCACCCCAAAATTCAATCAATTGTTCCTTGGCCCATGGTCTACCCTTCCACAACATTGTCATTGAAATTCATTGAACACTTTTGGAGATACTGTGGGGACAAACAAACAAACAAACAGACAGACAAACATGGGTGAATAATTAAAATCATTTATAGTGATTTTAGTTCTGTGAATGAAAGCAAACAATTGATTGGTCTACTATTTTAGTCACATCTTATTATATAAAAGCCTCTGTTGATTTGTTTGTTTGTTGGTTGGTTTCTGTCATGCTAAAGCAAACAGAAATAGATGATGGGGGTAAACCAAAGTTTGTGTCTACGTGATCTCATACACTAAAGCAAACAGCTACTACTACTGCTGCTACTATTGATGCTGTTGCTGATGTCTTAGTAGTAGCACAGAAACAAATATGGGCATCTCAGATTTTTGATGAATAAAACTGAAAAAGAAATTCATTTTTTATCCAAGCCTTTGTATAAAAAGAAGAGAAATCAAAACTTACATCTGCACATAGTGAGTTACTGGTGATATAATCTAAGAATCCTTTCATCATCCAGCTTGAATTACTCTCCCCAGGATGGACACGGGCTGTCATCACGATGACTTTCTTGGGCTGACAATTAGAAAAGATACAATGTGAACTGCAGCAGGGGTTTGCAAGCAGGTTAAGACAAATATTGGTGAAAGGTGAGGTTAAAAATGGTCAGAGACAATCACAGATTGAAAGTCAGTTGCAAAGAAAAGAAATCAACAGGTCTGATTAGTCACTCAAGCGTCTTTTGACAGCATGTCAAAGTTGACAATGGGGATAACAGTTTTGCTGATACAGCTTTAGCAGGTAATTATGGGAGAGTGGCTTGCCCAAGAGTGCACACTTTTTGGGCCTGCTGACCCTCAGGGCAGAAACATAATTTCAGTATTTCTCCATTTAGTTTTATCCAATAAATTTGACTAAATTTGACAAAATTTGACTTTAAAATTGAAGTAAAATTTGTCAAGAGTTTTCATACATTTGTAGTTTATTATTCACAGCTATTTTCCTGTCCTAAATTCTCGATGACACTTTATACTCCAAAATGTTTATGTAAATATAGTTGCACTATTTTTCACATTTAACATTTAAAAAAATATTTTTCATTTCTTTTTAAACATTTTCTTGTTCTTATATTTGTCAAACTATCCTGCGACCTTCAGGAGCATCTTGTGACCCTCATTTGGATTTGCGACCATGGGTTTGGGAACCACTGTTCTAGAAGCATCCAGATTTTGCCAGAAGGGCAGATAATCCAACCTTATTCTCAGAGACTTACCCAACACAGGCATTGGAATAGCATCAAACTCGCTCGATTTCCAAATTTGTCACTATTCCAATGCCTGTGTTGGGCAAGTCTGTGAGATAAAGTTCAGATTATCTCCCCTTCTGGCCCAAATCTGGCAACCCAGGTAAGGAGGCCCTTGGTACTGGTCTACAGATTCAGGAGAAAGAAATTCTTCCTACCTTGCCATCTCCTTGGTTTTGGCATGGATTCGTAATGGTCAAAATGTAGACGTTGTTGCCAGCTATGGTCTTGCACAAAATGCGCTGAGTGTAAAATGTTGATTTGTAATGGTCGTTGTTGCATTTGATCAGGTAGGTCTGAATCAGGAAAAAAATCAGTTTGATCAAAAATTAGAAAAATAAAGAGAATCTCACTGGACTTTACCCTACTATCTACAGATCCATTAATGATTCTTTGGGAATAAAAACAAACAAATTCTATATCACTCAATGGCAATAAAATGCAATGTCAAACTTTTGACAATATTGGAATATACTTGGCCCAACCAATGTTCCCTCTATTGTTTAGTCCGTGTCCGCAAAAATCTTATGTTGTGCAAATGTTTTCCTGTGACAAATGTATGTGCACATTGAATGTGATGTAGAAATGACATAGTTAACAGAAATACAACTGACTAGTTAACAGAAACAGTGAGTGAAAGGTTATTTTCAATAAGTATATTTGTAATATATTATTATTATACTTATAATTATAATTCATTACTACATTATTTTAGATAACTAACTTTTTGTGCACATTAATTTCCTTTGTGTGCTGGTTGCAAAATGTGCACATACACACATGTGCACAATTTAGTCAGAACTATGGTCCCAACCAGTATTTAGCCACCAACAGCTTTATATTGCTTTTTCTCTAGCCAGGGCTTTGTAGAATTCAAGGGTTAATCTGTTCACAGCCACAGATGAGATAACTTTGTCTTAGCAAGTTGTAAGTCCAGTGCCACGGACAAGCTAACCCGTCTTATGATAGTGTTATTCTTTCCCCTCAGTAATTCCTCCTACAGCTAAGAAACAAAATCCTGCTAGTAAAGTACGTTTATAAAATGCAAAGATCTCATTGAAAAGTCTCACCTGAAGGTCTGTGTAGGTGTACGGATAACAATGGGCAAAGTAAACGGTGTCCTGGTCGTAAGAGAATTCAAAAAGCCAGGTGAGGCTGAAGAAAACTTGTTCATTATCCTTACCTTCACATCTGGAAAGAAAGAAAAAATATTGTAACACAAGTCAATGGCATAATCAAGAAGAATATATTTTGGTGCATTGACATCTATATGGGACATGTACCATATTTGCTTCTATTTAATCATCAGATGTATAAAAATGGCTTTATTTAATTTGTTGTCAATGGTCTTTAAAGTCTGGAAGAGAAACTTGTTTGAATTTGTCTGATGTTTTTAACTCTTAATTTCATGAACTGTTTGATACCATTCCTAATTGACAGTGGAACTCTTCTGTGAATAGAATTAAAAAATAATGGAACTCTTGGTCTGGTTAGTCACTTAATAGAAACTGTCACACAACCAATGTCTTTTGACAGCATGGCATGTTGGGGTGATCAATTAAAAAATTGGAAAAGGGGTGATCAATGTATAAGTTACTTCTCTCACCTTTTGTTGGACAATGATCACTAAAAAAGTCTGAATTTTCATAAAACAAGTATGAATGCTGCCAGACACTAACAAAGGGCCCGATTTAGCATAAACTTACATTGAAAATTGAACCCCCATTAAAAACCAATTGGGGGGGGGGGCAAAAACAAAAAAAAACATTTTTTCTAGACATAATGAGTAAATGTTGAAATTCTCAGCCCTCTAAGCTCTACTGGTGTGGCCTGTACATATGACACATACCTACATACATGGCCAGCCAGCCAGACCTGCTTAAAAACTGAAGAAACCTATGTTGAAAGTTTTAGTTGACAGTTTCTAAACATAAAAAATTTACCTAAAGGTGGAAGGGAAGTAACTCTAATCAGTAGTAGGTTTGCAGGATTGTTTGACAAATATATAAGAAAATGTTTTTTAAAAAATGACATATCATATGAATAACATTATATCATATAAATTTAAGAGTTAATAAAAAAAACCCATCTGAAAGTGGCAGGCATTTGCAAAATGTGTGTATGCATATCTAACTTAAAATTGAACAAAATGGCTACCAAATCTTTTCATATGCTAACTGAAGTTTAGGGAGAAGAATGCATGTCACATGCACATGTTTGTGAGTGACACAAGAGATTGATGCGTTGCTCGAGTTTTGAACTGACCATTTTTACAACATGTGAGAAAAACTTGTCTATTTCAAGCAATGCATAACAGCGAACTGAAGATGCAAGTTGACTGAAACTTTCAGGGTTTGTTTATGCTTTCCCATTGGTCAATGAATACCACATGGTTCAAGCACTGTGTTCAACCTACATAAGCCAAGTCTCGTTATTTAAGAGCCATACCTCATATTAGGCTCATCACTGGCACCTCCATTTGTCAAGGCTGATTCTCTGACGATTCAGCCGAATGTACCATCATGACCATTTTTTGGTCTGGGAATGCTCAAAAGATTTTCCCATATAAATTAATTGTAATTGTTTTGCTTTACACCATTTCGGTTTACAAAAGGTTTTTATAGGAATGCTCTACTTCCAATTGCGAGAAAAACTTGTAAGTGTACCTGAGAATATTTGAGGTAAGTGTGTGTGTGTGTGTGTGTGTGTGCATGCATGTATAGGTGTATGGTGGTTGGGTGTCACTGACCTGAGGTTGTTCCTGTAGTACTTGATTTGGTCTCCTATTCTCTGCCATCCTTTTGGTTGCAGGAGATCAGATGCAGCCTTTTCGCTGTACATCAATGGCTTCATGCCATAATTGTACAGACTATCATTCTACAAAAGACACACAACAGGCAACACATCAACTAACAACTCCATTAATCGACAACTGATATTCAAAGGAACCATGCAATCTATACTACTGTTTACCTCTACCAACGAAATTGGGAGAGGTATATTTATTCACTTGTGTCCGTCCGTCTGTCTGTCCACACGACATCTCCTAAAGTTCTGAATGAATTTCAATGAAAATTTGAGGGAGGGTGGGCCACCGGTGGGCCACAGTGGGCCACCGGGCTATGGAAGAAGTGATTGAATTTTGAGGTCAATCCAGGAATTTATTTTTGATTGAGAGACATTTGTATTATTCTGCATGAAAAGAGGTTAAAAATGAACAGTTAATATAAATACTGAATTTAAATTTCAAGGGAAGTAACACAATATTTGTACATATTGCAAGAATTGCGTGCCCCACTACTGTCACCCTGCGCCAGACTAACCAACCTCAGCCAATATCTACTTATTTTAGGTGCCTTGTTATACAGAAATGGCTAACATACTAGTTTTGCAAATGACAACTAGCAAGTTTGGTCCTAACTGTATACCCCCATTATTGTAGCCTTGTGCCAGACTAAGTTAACCATGATAAATACCTCCATAGATTACGTTTGCAATGTTTCCTTTCTACCAGAAGTTAATCTTTAGCACTCTGTAGGCGACTTTGTTTGCCAAGCAAAAAGTTTGTCCTGCCATTGCAGGCGACTCTGATCTCCTGAATGATAGTCTATGATATGTCTTCCTTATCTATCTTTGGTTAGCAAATAAAAAAATTCAGTATTGAAAAATAGAGCAAAAGTTTCATTTTTGGCTACTGATAAAATACAGGGGTCCAATGATTCAGACAAAAAAGTTATTGCCCTTGAATTATTTTTTTTCAAATT
>VCCN01003983.1:730149-742927 GCA_006491835.1 Architeuthis dux
TTAGGATGACGGTAAAAACTAGTCAAATTTAATAAAAGTGATCTCGTAATAGCTTTTAATAAATTTAATTGTTAAAAAAAACTATTTCCATACAAACATTTAATGTTTCGTCCACTCGATGTTAAAAAAACGGTGCACAAATAAAAACAATTAAATTTATTCAAAGCTATTACGAGATTACCACAGGCTGTTAAATTAGTTTACGGGCACACAGGCACATTGTTAGAACAGGCAGTCAGGGAAGTAATCAAACATGGCTGTCAGGGAGGAAAGTGTTAACAGCAATGGTGTCTACCCAAGAAGTTAGACTAATTTTCAAGTTAGGACATAATGCTGCTCAAGCTGCTGATAACATCAACAAAGCTTTTGGAGTGAACACTTCTACAGTGCAAACTGTTTAGTGTTGGTTCAATAGGTTCAAATGCTTTTATTGAATGCGGCCACTAAATATAAAGAATTTTATAGAGATGGCATATTATCATTAGAGGATCGTTGGAAAAAGGTTATTGTTTCAAATGGGTGATATTTTTATTAAATATTTACCATTTTTTTGTTGTGTATACCATCCTTTATCTTATTATTCCAAAAACGATATTTTATAAGTAACAACCTAATATGATTGGATAAAATGGTTCTCACTTACGTCCTCATCTTCTATAATATCCCTTCGACTGTCCTGGGATTTTTTTTCGGGAGAAATGACTCTTCGGCGTTTTGGAGATGGGATGACATCTGATGAAATCACTCTCGGCTGAACGACTGGCTCAGTCTCTGAAGAAGGCACTGATGATTCAGTTTCTGAAAGAAGTTCTCTTGGCTGGGCCACTGGAGGTGCATTCTCTGAAGGGGCCGCACCTGCCTGGACCACTGATGATGCATTCTCTGAAGGGACCTCTCCTGGCTGGACCACAGCTGGTTCAGTATCTGAAGGAGCCTCACCTGGCTGGGGCAAAGGTGGTTCAGTATCTGAAGGAGCCTCACCTAGCTGGGACACAGGTGGTTCAGTATCTGAAGAAGCATCTTCTTGTGTATCCTCTGAAGGGGCCTCCTCTGGCTGGTCCACGGATGCTTCATTCTCTGAAGAAACCTCGGCTGCATCGGATTCATTACTTTCTTCAGACGGTCTCCAAGAGAAAGCAGGTGAAAATTCCTCGGAATATAAACTGTCATCTGTCATCTGGGAAAGGGAAAAAAAAAAACAAAATAAATAAATTTTAAAATCTTTTTTCAAAAATCATTAAACTTGTGTATTTGTCTAAATATATTCATATATCAGTTTTGTTTGCCTGAGAATCAAAGTTGTTTAGCTGTGAAAAGATTTTACAGGGTGACTCTTGAAAAAGTTTGAAATTGCTCAGAGTCATTCCATGTCAAATCAACAAATTTTTAAGGCAAAAATATCATGATGGATTTTGTTCAAATTTGGCACAATTATAGATCTTTACAATCTCACATTTCTAGCTCAAAGGGTTCCGGAGATACTGACCTATGAATTTTTGAAGGTAGTGACAAAGTTTGAACATCAATATCTCAGTTGTTTTTACGTCTAGAAAGCTCATTTATATACCATTTTAAAGTACTCAAGTAGACATAAAACTTTTATTGTATGCATTTTTAACTCAGAGGTCAAATAAAAAAAAAGTTGACCTCAAACTTGGCCTTTGACTTTTTATAGGTCATTGAACATTTTGACCTATTTTTAAAAAAGATTTGACAAATAATTGACCTGGCTTTTGGCATTTAATTTGTCTTAAAGATCTATAATTGTGCCAATTTGAACAAAATCCATGATGGTCATGGTTTAACCACTTGTTGATTTGACATGGATTAATGACCCCTCTGAAATTGTATTAAATGCCAAGGAAATAAAAACCATGAAAACAAAAAAGGTCTTGTTTATATCAGACTGAATAAAACTAAACAGTTTAAAGTTCAGCATAATACAGGTACCGGACCAATTATCCGCCAAGTTTGGGATCGAATTTCGGGATTTTCCGGTTTCCTGGACCAAGGCTTAATAACTATATATTTCAGCAGATAAGACGCCACTTGAAGCATCCCCAAAAAGTATGGTCATCCTATAGACCAGTGACTAAGCAGGGAGCTAAAACCTTGAAATTCAGACTGAAATTGTGGTCTAGTCTTATCTGCCAAAATATACTACTTTTATTTCCTAGGCATTCCTAGGTACTTAAAATATAAAATGAAAAGTAAAGAATAAAATTGTATTTAACAAATACAAATTAATCCACTTCTAAAGCAGAGTCTGTTTGATATTTATTAATCCACTTGAAATTCTTAAAATATAAAAGTATAAAATATACAATGAAAAGTAAACAAAGAAAAAAGTAAAAAATGAAATTGTTTTTAACATATACATATGAATCCACTTAAAAAAACAGGGTCTGTTTAATTAATATTAATCCACTAATTTTCATCTGAAGACAATCCAACATCTGAGGTGACAGGTACAGAAGCATAGGTATAATAAATTGGGGAAAGTAATCACATAAATGAAAAGAGGAGCAAGCGGACCCAGCAGCTGTCATACTGAAACGGATGTGCAATGCGTACGCTATGATAATTAAAACAAAGCGATGAAGCGGCCAATTACTACGAAGCCCACCAGATTCAACTGGCCAGTTTAAAAAACAGCTGGTTTTCTGCAAGCTGAATAAATGCTCTAATATTGTGTCCACCGCACTGTGAGTGGTGCTGTTCAAATGTAAACTTTGTGAATGGGTTTCAGTGCAATATTTGAAGAACGGGGAGAAATGCGACATTACCACAAATACATCTCTTTCTCTCTCTCACACACGCACACACGAAAAGAGGCAGAGGTACCTACTGAACTCATTCTTCTTGCTGTCATAGAAAAGGATACTTGGGCAGAAAAGGTGATTTCTTCAATTCTTCTTTCCTCCGGCAATACTGATATTGCCGAAGAGGTGCCATTCTCAGGTCGAACACTCTCTCTCTACAATAACAAGGAAACAAAAGTTTTTGGATCATATTCAGATCAGGCCCCTTAAACTTTGTCGAATTGAAAAGGGACACATTTTTCCAAATGTTACCAAGATAAACAAAGTCTGTGTGTTGACATTGAAGAAGAAACTATCCAATAAAAAATAGGTTGTAACTTCGAAAACTTGTTAGTTTTAAAAAAAACAAAAAAGAAAAGAAAAAAAAACAAACTATTTTTTTTATCAAATGTAAGTAACTGAACATTTCAGAGACAGATTAGCGACACCAGTTCAGGATAGTTTTGTCTTTGATGTCAACATGTGGACTTTGTTTATCTTGGTAACACTGATGTTTCAGTGACGTCACTGGTGTCAAGGAAAAATGTGTCCCTTTTCAATTCAACAAAGTTTAGGGTGCCTGATCTGAACACGATCCAAGTTTTTCCCCCCCATTAATCTTGAAAGAAAATTAATGTAAGTAATAAGGGTATTTATCCCCCCCCCTACAAGGGTGGGTTGTGACACAAGGGCACGTTTAAAGTGGGGCCCACATGCGTACAAGAACACTGCCCAGTCCCCTGCAACCAGGGTCACGAAGGCGTCAGGGTGACCAGGGTCACGAAGGTGTCAGGGTGACCCACGACCCTCCACTTTTAATGCAATGGGGAGGTGCTGCATCCGGGCAACTGATCTCCAGAGACTGGGATTACTTTAAGGCCATAGGACAAATCCTGGGCTGGGTAAGTATTAGTAAGTATAAGGAGACAAATATACTTAACATGCTTAAAAATAAATAAATAAATAAAATGCAAACGATGTTAAATAAGGCTTTTCACACAGAAATAGAAGTCAACTTTATTTGCTTCCAAGTGTGACAAACAGTGATTAGTGTATTGTGTCAACCTCTTCTGGACAAGCAAGCAACAGTTAAACTTTTGTCCGAAAAGACGTCAATGAGAGAAGAAAAAAAGGAAATCAGACAGTTTGGTCAATTATGGGAGGAGTTAAGTGTTAGTCATTATTTAAAGCAACCATTCTTTTCCCGCAAAGTAGAGGACTGACAGAGCCAAACGAGAGAGCAGGTGACGGAAGACAAAAGAGTAAAGATACTTTTTGGAACCAGCACACAAGACAACTTGGCTTTGGAGAAAATTCATGACATTCTCCATTCAGAAACAACATTATCAGATAACTAGCTGAAAAGCCACCCATAGGACAGATTTTTACAGTTAGATATCGATTTAAAAAAAAACCCCCAAAAAACACTTTAGCAAACAGACGGACACAAAGCAAGGGTCCAGTTTACTTACATTGTAAATTGAACCCCCTCACTAAAAACATAGAAAGTTCTGGAATTTTCAAAAACTTTTTACTTCTATGTCCATTGAGTGTGCATGCCAAAATTGGTTGGGTGGTTTCTATAGCATGACAGACACCACTGAATATATATAAATAAAGCTATAGTCTACTGAATATTTAGGAATTCTGGACAAAGAGTGTAAAACAGCATTAGTGGTGTGGGTAAGAGAAGAGAACTCAAAAGGAGAAGGTTGAATCTTTTATGTTGTACATTTTAAACAGATCTCATAGTCCCACCAGATAAGTGTTTAGGGCTCGATAAGGCAAGGGAGTATTGTCCTAACCCCCCATGTAAGTGTTTAGGGCTCAATAAAACAAGGGAGTATCTGGCAAATGAAAGTGACAAAGCAACATAACAAAATAAACCAGAAAAAAAAATATCATTTTACACTAAAAGTAGCGAAAGACGCTTTTTCAGAAACTGAGCGAGGCATTAAAGGAATTGAAAAACAACATTGGAAACGAAGATAAAAATTCTGTCCTGCTATGTAATGCCTAATCTCCCATATGGCTGTTAATGCTGGACAATCTTGTCACAAATGATGAAAATACTTTAAGCAACCAAGATGTGGTTTACCGACAAATGTGGGGAATTATCCTGGACAGAGTGTGTGACAAATGAGGAAGTTTTAAGGAGAGTAGGAACTATAAAAAGGAAACTATTGCTAAGAATCAGAAATGAAACAGTTGGAAATTTTGGGCCACATAATGAAGGAAGGAAGGCTTGGAGAACTTGATGCTCACTGGGCGCATCGAGAAGGTGAGAGAAGCAGGAGGTAGGAAGTGGGGAACCTACTTGAAGGGTTTGGGCAAGTGGATGGCAGGACGAGTACAAGAAAGACGATGAGGGGATCGTAAAGAATTGCTGAAAACAACAATGAAAAGGAAGCTGTGGAGAGCAATGACTGCCCATGTCCTGAAAGTGAAATGAGTGGTAAAGGCAGTCTTGGTCTGTGTAACACGTGTTTGAAGTCTATGCAAGAAAGGGTTGTCCTAGTAGCAAGATGGCACTGGTACCTATAGTAACCCCCCCCCCCCCCACACACACACTTTGAAAACAAGATGGCTGCCATTTCTAATCTTCCTGTTTTCCTTTTTGGAGAGCACTTCCGCTAGAACGAGAGACTACAGTGGCACCAAAATGTCTTTTTGGGCCACTGTAGTATGCGGGTCTACTGAGATGTGCACGCTCTACCAAACTAAACCTTGCTTCACCTAATGAAAAGAACACGTCTTACTGCTAACCCCTATGCTCACACAACATGTACACCCTAATTGTTGACCAGTGAGGAAATCCTGAAGGCCAGAGAAGGATTATTACTGGTAGCAAAGCGTAGTTCTGAATTACGGACATCTGGGTTATAGGCCCAGCATGCTTCCACTGCTAAGTTAACCAATTAGATTACATAGACAGTCTGGAAACTATAAACACAACTGGAAGAAAACAGAGCGATAAAGTTACTAAGCAAGAATTGAGCAGTTTGCAGTCTCTTGTTGGTGAATTGAACTGGGTGAGCACAGACACACATCCAGATGCGTCTTTTGACGTGTGTGAACTAAGCAGAGCAACAAAAGCAGCACAAGTTGGGCATTGACACACAGAGCGAACAAAGTAGTAAAGAAAATAAAGCGAGGTGAAACCAGCTTGAAGTATTTTCCTTTGGGCAATGTAAAACAGCTGGTAATTGAATGCTTCAGCAATGCATCATTTGCTAATTTAGAAGGCGGAGGATCTCAAGGAGGCTATGTTATATTTCTTAGTAACGAAGAAGGAAGAGGTTTGCTGTCATGGCAGTCGAGAAAGGTGCGACGAATTGTTAAATTGACCATGGCTGCGGAAACTCTGACGCTGCCGAGGCCGGAATCTGTCTTAGGGCTACTTTATGGAAAGTATTCCACCAATTGTAAAATGCTATGTCGACAACAGATCTCTTGTTGAATCTAGGTCCTTGTATGGTCTAGTCTAGTCTTTACTACACTTTCTTCTGTTAATATACCAGGACTTTCAATCAACCTTTGAACTCTTCTACCAAGTTATATGAGTTACTTAATCTTGTGTTTCTTCTTAACTCTTAAATTCATTGTTATAACTTCAGTCTTTATCTCCTTTCAGTTTCTACATCTAGATTCTTTTTGACTGTTGTCCTCATTTTGGTTCATCTTTTGAACAACGTTTCGTCCATTGTACCCTACGGCCTTCTTCAGGTGGGTGTCATAAATGGGGGCAGAATGTCCCCATTCCACTGTCTATTTTCAGGTGGGAGAGTTCCCCAGGTCATAATCATGTTGATGTTCATTATTGGTGTTAGAGAAACAGTTTAAAAAAAAAAAAAAATAATTTCATTTTTTTAAATTTAAATTCAGACAGAAATTCTACACGTATATTTCTCAGCCCTTCAAATAATTTTCATTTATTGGGAACCACTGATCTAGTCTAATCTAGTCTTTACTGATAATACAACAGAACTTTCAATCAACCTTTGAACTCTAACAACTTATGTACATTCCTTAATCTTGTGTTGTTTCTTCTTAACTCTTAAATTCATTGTTATAACTTTGTTCTTTATCTTCTTTCAATTTCTACATCTATATTTCGGGGTGAAATAGCCATTCAAACCCAACTGAACTCATTTCTCAAACTGGTGACCCCAAATAGAACAGTTGCTAAGAAACTGTAGGCCACACCCTACAGTAAACGCTCAATGGTAAGCCACATACAGCAGAACAAATATTTTTAGTATTTAGTATAAATGGTTTATCAGATTGCACTTTAATGTTATAAAAGAAGACATAAAATTGACACTGCATCAAATGTTCTTACATAAAAACTAAAACGGGTTGTGGTAAAATACAAGATCCAATGAGAAGCAAAGCAAAGATATCATTTATTACCATAAACAATTGCTCTAATCAATAAATAACCCTAAATTATCTCAATCATCACAAACTTCTGTATAAAAGCTTTTTAAAATTACATTCTTTGCTTCATTCACTTATTTTAGATTTTCTCTGTTTTGTTTGATAAACAAAAGAAAAATGTTTGGATTGTGATTTCAAGGTTAGAAACTGTTAACATAGGTGTCTTCAGTTTTTAAGCTGGTTTAGCTGGCTATGTATGTATCATGCGTACAAGCTGTATCAATGGAGATAGAGGGCTGAAAATTTAAATATTAATTCCTTATGTTCTAGAAAAAACTTTTGTTTTTGTCACCCCCCTCCCTAAATAGGTTTTAGTCCTTATCACAAAATTCCATTCACCCTCTATAATCTATAAAACGGGTTCTGATAAAATACAAGAACTAAAGCAAAGATATCATTTATTACCAGTAACAATTGCTCTAATCAATAAATAACCCTAAATTATTTAATTAACTCTTAGTTTCATATAAGAAAATTAAGATGCTACTTTCTGTTAATAACTAGGAGAATAACTACTGATCAAAATTACCCCCCTTTCAACTTTAGTAGCAAGTGGCGTTTAGTTGGTTGTGATATAACGTTGAAATGCCAGTGTTTTTACAAACGTGTACGCCGGTTTGAGAAGCCCTGCTATGGAGGATTTCAATATGTATATTAATAAAGATTGATCGACTGGAAAGTAAAAATAGTGTTTGTCTTTGCGAGCATGAAGCTTTATAAGAAGATAAAAGGAAAAGCAGCTAACCGAGTCATCTGATATGCTGGGTACATTACTACTATCTATATCACTTTCAGGATAATCCACACTGTCTTGATCGGATGAATTATCGGACACTGAAATCTCCTGTGTTGTAGTAGCATCTTCACTCATCTGAAAGATCAACAGTAAACATATTAAATTATGAGTAAGGCCTTCAAAATCAGCAGATTCGAAAAATGCTTATAAAATCTTTGATAGCATTAACAATCTCTTGAAAACTATTGAAAAAAGAAAACAAGGCATTTATAATTGGCAAGCAGTAAAATTAATTAATGTTTATTGCAGGGCTCCAGACTAACTTTTTTCAACACCGTCCTGGAACAGCACCGAAAAACAATTTTAACTGTCCCGAAGGAAATGTAATCTGTCCCAAAATCAAAATGGTTCTTTACTTTGTTATTATCATCTATAGTTGTTAGTTGTTAGTAGCATAATAAAAATACCATTAAAATGTTGAGGAAATAAATAATTATCAAACTCTAGTCCAAACCTGGAGTTGACTTAGTTTTTCTACTGTAACAAAAACAACAAGAACAATCCTCACCAAATTTATGGGTGTAAAAATTAACTAATAATTAATTAAGAAATCATGTAGTAGAGTTTTAAAAATTTTTTTTAAAAAAAATCACTTCCGTCCCAAACACTTTTTTACCATCACCAGGCCGACGTTAATTTCGAGCCCTGGTTTATTGGAACTATGAAGCGCCCAGAGAGCGTATACTAGACAATTATTACTAACACTAACCTGTGCTCACCTTGTATTTGTTTCAGCTATGTTCATTGTGAGATGAACAGGTCATCTGAATAAATGCTATGGAAACCTATCTATGGTAATTCTTTAATGAGAAGGCAATGGGTTCTTAAATATTTCCTCCAAAGAACTAAATGTTTGTTGTTATCAGCTGTTCGTCTCCGCAGCGATTTAAAAATCTCCATAGATAGCTAACCACACCTAGCTGTGTTCATAGATAGGTTTCAATACAATTTATTCAGATGAACTGTTTATCTCACAATGAACATAGCTAAAACAAATAAGGTGAGCACAGGTTAGCTGAAACGAATATATAGGTTAGTGTTAGTAATATTGTCTACATACCTCTGGCAATGCTATTGTCACTAAAAACTGAATGAAAATCAGTTCATATATAGCTACTGTGCGGGAAATTAACTGTAAAAAATTCCTGGATCTGCACCAAAATTTAATAAATTCTTTCTTATCCTATGGCCTATCCTTCCACAAAATGACATTGAAAACTTCTGGATATATTGGGTGGAAAGACGAGTGAATATATACCTCTTTCAACTAGTCAAAAATTAGTCTGCTTGGATAGTGTAAACGTTAGTATGTCTGCCTCAAACGCAGAAGGTTCTGGGTTCAATTCCCGGTATGATCGAAGAATGTGGAAAACTCTTCATAGGGACAGATTTCCCTGTGCACTCAGCAGCTAATTGAGTATACGCTAGGCTGTGTTATTAGGGTGGAGGTATCCCTGCTGTGAACTTGCATCGGGGTGGTCATAACGTTCCGGTCTCAACCAGACTTGAAACTTGCAAGGATCACTAAGCTGATGCATGCATCAGAAACTGGGTCTTCCTCACTACGCCATTGGGAATTGTCTCTCTTAAGAGACGGGACGTTTGACCCTTGCCAATGTCACTAAAAACTGAATGAAAATCAGTTCATATATAGCTACGGTGCAGGGAAGGGAACTGTAAAGAAATAAATTCTTTCTTATCCTATGGCCTACCCTTCCACAAAATATCAGAAATTAATTGAGAACTTCTGGAGATATTGGGCAGACAGACACAAGTGAATACATACCTCTTCCAACTTTGTTGGCAGAGGTCAAATTAAGACATATCTACAGATGTGGTATGTGGAGAAAAATCTTTAAAACAATGCACTTGGAATTTTTCTCATTCTGAGAGTGACATTGACATAGAATATTAAAAAACATCAATTAAAATCTAGACAATATTACTAACACATGTATTTGTTTCAGCTAACCCGTGTTTACTTTATATTTGTTTCAGCTGAGTTCATTGTGAGACGAACATGTCATCTGAATAAATGCTATGGAAACCTATTAATGAACACAACTGGATTCTGTTTAAATATTTTAAAATGTTTCAGATGCAAAGATAATTATTCAGGATTCATAATACAAACGTCAGATTATGTTGGAAAAAATATTTCGACTGATTGCGAGAACAGAGAGAATCACAAACAGGAGTTCATAGATAGGTTTCATTCATTAATGAAAATAAAAGCCACTGTTTTGGCTGGCAATCTTTATAATAATGCACTGTGAGCCATAACAAACATATTGACTGCTGGTGTTGTCTGTGTGGTGGAAGTAAGACAGACATAATACCTGACCATGCAACCCAGTAATGGGTCTATCACACACTTAAAAGCTTAAATCGCCCAGGTTGGCGACCACTGGTCTACATAATATCTCGTAAATTTCTCAAGGAATTTCAATTTTGTAGAGAGATGAGCCACATCATAAGGAAGAAGTGATTAAATTTTGGGGTGGATCCAGGAAGTCGTCTATATAATGTGTACTGCTGTATGAAAACATCTATAACTCATGAAGTATGTCTGTAATAAGGCTTTTGTATGCCATCTTGAAAATGATACCTTTTCCGTGGTCAGACTGTGGTAGACTTTTTGTATGTCATTGAGCACGCCTGATGCTACAAAAAACTGTTGAGAAAGCTTTTGTTGTGAGTTGGCAATCAACTTGGATGCCATCTTGAAAATTATACCTTTCCAGTGGTCAGACTGTGTGATAGACTGCTAGTATATTATTGGGCACACCTAATACCACAAAAAACCATTGAGAAACCTTTTTTGGGAGGGAAGGTAAGGTGGTTTTTTTTTCCATAAATGCACCAGACCATGTGATAAATGAGATATTACTGCAAATGATGTCATAAATTCTGGTCTGGAAAAATGCAAAAAAAAAAATTGCCACCTCCTATTTTTGAAAAATGTTGACAATGCAAAAACCTCAACAACTTATTTTTTATGGGGTCAAACCTGATTTTGCATTTTTTCCATCTGACTACAGTGGAAATGAGTGCACTACAAGGCAAACTGTACAGTTTGCTACAGAGTATTTTCTGTCACCCATGTCCGAGCAGTGCAAGGGCAGAGGACACAGAGTGGAATCGCCCAGTTCAGGATACCCAGACTTCCCCAGAGGCGGATGCAGTAAGTTGTTGTTGGCTAATGTGTGTACTGTTGTTATTAGATTGCACTGTGTTTAGATGGAACTACGTTGTCCCATTCTCCCAGATAAACAAGTTGACAGTTCTCTGAGGATGTAAACAGAAGGAAAACAAGCATGGGTGGTCGAACCCCATAAAAGGAGAGAGAGAGAGAGAGAGAGAGAGAGAGAGAGAGAGAGACACACACACAGCACGCAGTCAGAAAGAGACATACCACCCAGGCCTGGGAAAGCACAGGGCCAGTTCCCCTGTTGAGAACAGTCTGTCGGCTCTCCACGACACAATGTATCTTACGAAATAAAAATATATCCTCATATTTTTATAAACAAGTTTTGAGTCTTCCCTTTTCTCCAAGTTCAGGATTTTCCTCCCACTGACCAAGATGGCTACACAACATATACTTAAAGTATCAAAAGTAAAAGTACATATGTAGTAAATGTCCCCTATGACTGATGTACTATTATATAAGACATCATTAGATTGTTAATATTAATACATCAACGTGTAACAGCATTTTACTGTTGTAGCTGACTGAGGTGGAGCTAGTTTTAATTACTTTATATAGTTATGTAGTTTAGTCCAGTGATTCCCAACCTAAGGGTCGGGCCCCATCCACAGGATCACCAGATAAATCTGAGGGGTTGTGGACACGAGATGATTAAGGGGAGAAGAAGAAAAGTTAAAGGGCTGTGACACAAATCGGTTTAATTTTTTTTAGGATATTCTATTTTTTTGTGAATTATTGAATAATTATACCTCTTTGGGCCTTGAACAGTTATTTAAATGAAATCATCTGAAAAGTTTAGATGGGAAATGTAAATTGGTAACTAGCTGTAAATGTAGTGGAGTAAAAAGTGCAAAATATCCCCCCTGAAATGTAGTAGTGTAGAAGTATAAAGTATCATAAAATGGAAATCCTCAAGACAAAGGACAGGTACCTCAAAATTGTACCGAAGCACTTAATTACTTTCTACGACTGGCTGTAAAGATAATAATAACCAGGTGGACATTAATCTGCCAAAGGCTAGGCCACCCCATCCTTTATTGTGGGAGAACAAACGCAGAGTCCTTGGTGAAGGATGTGCTAGCATAAAAGATGTGGTCGAGATGTTGAAGAAAGATGAAACACTGCTATCTTTCTCCATACAGACGGATGCCTCCATCAAAGACAACAGAAAGATGTTCCCCTGTGGCAGTCCAGTTCTTCATAACAGAATGTGGTGTGGTGAATAAAATGATTGACTTCATCAAAAATCCTGATGAATCAGCAGAGGGGATCATGGGGATGCCTACTGCACTCGTTGGAAGCACTTGGTCTGAAAATAGAGCAGGTTTCAGCGCCGACAATGTAAATGTAAATTTTGGGGTCCACAACTCAGTCTACACAATGTTGAGAAAACAACAAATCAACCTTCTTCAGGGTAACTGCCATGCACACATTGTGCAGAATACCCTCAAGCATGCTCTTGACAACCTGAGTGTAGATGTGGAGAATGTGCTCTTGAAATATCAGCAAAAAGAGAAGCTCTGAAAGAGTTTT
>VCCN01003983.1:751203-761808 GCA_006491835.1 Architeuthis dux
AAATACACTGGTTTGCTCAACTAAATCTTAACTGTTTTCTCTCATCTCAGAAAGCTTCAGAATGTCAAATTATAAAAATCCTTTTCACAAGATTTTGAAATTAGTACATTGATGACATAGTTTAAATAAAAGAAATTGACTTTTATTTCTTAATGTGGAATTTGAAAAAAAAGCTTTTTTATTTTATCTTTTCTAAATCCCATCCATTGTTAACTCCGACTTTTATTTCATAGCAAGAAAGTTCAATTCTCCTGGAGAATTCAGGAAAGTACAGAATCCTGGTATGTTTTGTCCTTTGATTTTTGTTTCTTCCTTTTATACCTTTTGTTTTTATATAACCAATTTTAATGCACTCAAATACAGCTATACCTTGATTAGTGCGGCTAATTCGTTCCAAAGTTTTCCCTACAGTTCAAAACCGTGCTGTTCAAGTTCTTATTATAATTTAATGTGTTTATTTTTTCAGCTTATACCTAGATACATTAATTTGTACAGCAATACCTTAACTGTACTACATCAAAACCGCACTATTCAAGGTATTCCTGTATCAAAAGGACAGCCAGGTTGCAATGGATTCATGCTAAATACATCACGTATAATTTCATGGCCTGGTAAATTCATCGCAAGGTAATTACATAGCAAGCCAATACATTGTTGGTAAATACTAGTTCTGCCTACTTTTACATTAGTACTTGTTAGTCGGTAAATACTAGTGCTGTGTACTTCTCCCTAACCTTAAATCTGCAGGGGTTATCTACTTATATAATGAACAGTGTGATTTTCTTGGTTCTCTGTCTGTAAACATGGACTCTTCCACTTCCATCAGTTTGCTGATAAAAATATCCCCTACCACCGTTTTAAACAATGGACTCTTCCACTGAAACAACAATTTTTAGTTTCTTTTCTAAAAAATCATCTAATGGAATTCAAATACAGGTAGTCCCCGCATTTCGGAAGTTCGCTTTACACCACTTTTCAGCTTTTTTGAAAAAGGAGTGAAAAGCGAAAATAGCTTTCAGCTTTTGTTTTGCAGTGAGCCGTTATAGAGGCAGCACACACCACACCCCCTCTCTCTCTCTCTCTCTTCTACACCCCAGTCTACTGTACCTACCACCACCACCACCACCACAAACTATAATGACTCAGCCTGACATACCATACTCACCATTTTTGGGGGTCTGGGGTTGCTCAAAAAATTTTATAAATTAATCGTAATTGCTTCTTTGCCATTTTGGTTTATGAAAGGCTTTTATAGGAATGCTCCTCTTTCGGATACGGATTCAGATTTTTTTTTCGTTTCTTTCCATGGGGATTAATTTGTAATTTAGAAATAGTGCGTATATATAATGTATAAATAAAGTTTGGAAATGTATTCCATCGTAATGGAAGTACCTTGCGATGAAATTATAGGTGATGTAATTACACGCAATAAATTTACCACAATTAATTTACCACACACGATTGCAATGTGCATATTGGGATTATTTTTTTTTTTTTCAATTTTTTAATCAATATTTGAATATTGCCTGACTTAAAATGTCTTTTTTATATGAAACTTTTCTGATTCATAGAAATAAATAACTGCATAAACTATTATTATTTTATTTTTAGATGAAGTATTGTAAACCATTATTATAAATTTTGACTATTTTCTTTCATCTTAATTTTTGTTGCTTTTTATCGCAACTTAACTTGGTCAATCGATATATGGCAGTGAGTAAACAGCATGCATCGGAAAAAAGAAAATACTTGTCAAAATTAATAGTTTACAATACTTCATTTAAAAATAAAATGATAATTGCTTTACTGATACTACTAGTGCAGAAACCAAAACATGGTGCTGGAAAATTGGGAATGAAGAGTAGGTTTAAGGGTTAGATTTGATTTTCTGCTGAGCTGTTGAGTTCCCATAGCTCAGATGGTTACCCTAGGCAAAAGGGACGTGAGTTTGAGTCTCACCAGGTGCTTATTCTTTATTTCCGATCCGCGCTGTTTACTCGCTGCCATAGGTCAATGGCCTGAGTTGTGTTGCGCTTAAAAGCAACAATAGTCAAGATGAAGGAAAATAGTAGTCAGAATTACTAATAATGTATAGCCCAATTTTTTTATGTATAAAATTTTACAGTTACTGTAAAAACCGGTTTGTTTTTAAAAAATTTTTTATATCACTGATATAATAGTGATTGAGGGGATAATGGCACTGAGAATGGACTCTGATCCTAGTTCAAACTCTGGCTGAGACAATTTGTGTTCACTTCGCACTGATGCCCTTTGGAAAGGCATGAATCCATCTCTCCCTCTAGCTATGTGTAAAATAGCGCAGGGTGAAGTGAGTGACGCCACTTTGGGTGCTTGTCGCCTCTAAGTCTTATTCACATATCGCAGACAGGCCAAGTGAGTAGTAATGAGATATGTAGAACTCGAACAGGGACAGCTGAAGCCGTAGCCAGCATAAGGGCACTACTTACTGATGCAATGAACTGTCTGCCTTGCTGTTTTTAAAGCTGTCATTGTTAGTGTGTGAAATATTAATTTTATTTAATTATAATTATGAGTTTTTGATCTGATGTTTCAAAGATAGAAATTAGGGCAGTACTTTTTATCCCTGCCACATGTTAATGAAATATTTTGATGCAAAAAGTATTTCTGTCACACGTTAATGAAATATTTCAATGCAAAAACTAACCCTGCCACTTCTTTATACTATTAGTCCTTAAACATAAACAAACTTCCTGCCATTCCCTGCCACATGTCAATGAAATATTTTGATGCAAAAACTATTGACATGACGGTAGGTGAACCAATATGGGAAGTCATTGGTTAGAGGAGGTTATGGGAGCTCAGAGTTGCAGGGATAGATTTTGCATTGAAATCCTTCAATAACGTGAGATAGGGATCTAAAGTACTGCTGGAGAAATGATTTAAATAGAATTTGATTTTCAAGAGTTTCAATCCGATTGATTGGTGTCATTATTGGATTTTCTTCTTCCATGGTTTGACTTCATCAAAGAAATCAAATGGTAATTTTCATTTCACTGATCCAATTTCCTTAATATTAATCAATACATTTAATTGAACTTTTAATCATACAGTATGGTAGTATTCAAACGTTGACCCCTTCCATTAAAAATGATATCAAGAAATACCATATTTGGTGCCATATAAGACCCTTCTTTGTTTGTCCTCCCAAAAATTGTTTCAAAAGGTAAACGTAACCTTTGTTGTCCAGCCTCGCATTGACCAGAATTTGAAGAGGTGTTGAAAAAAAAACTGGGTGATAAATGAGAAGAATTCAGGGAAAAGCGTTTTCTCTTGATATTCTTTTGCTGAAATACGAGAGGGTGTCTTATATGCCATCAAATATGGTAAAAATCTTTTCAGTGAGTGGCTATGCTTATCTTGTAGAAACATTAATCTTTTTTTAAAATCCACCCTACATGTATAAGCATGTTATAGAAATCTAAAACTAACACTTTATTACTAATCATGTATATGATAAGAGCCGTGTCTGTCACACTTTTAGTATCATAGCAGCCATCAATCTCTCTCCCTTCCTACCCTCACATACACAATCAGAAAAAGTCACATAGCGTATGACCTTCACCTTGAAAAGATGTCCCTCATTGCCAAATTTCAACTTCCTAGGTGCAGAACTGTGGCCTACAACATGGAACATATATACAGTATAAATAAGTACACCCCTACCACTATTTTATAGAAATTTTATTATTTCTAGTGGAGCATTACACAATCAAAACGGATATTATCAGATATTATTTATGACCAAACTCTACAGCATTGGAACTCTGTTGCCAAAAATATTTTTTCATAGTGGTGTACTCATCTTTGGATGGCAACATATTCATATTTATGGCAACAGAGTTTGGTCATAAATAATACCTGATAATATCCGTTTAGATTGTGTAATGTTCCACTAGAAATAATAAAATCCTGCTATGTTTGGTTTAGAAGACAATTAACTTTCTATAACATAGAGGTAGGGGTGTACTCATTTATTGGCGATACTGTACATTGACTTTTATTTTTAAAGATTATCAACGTGAAGAAATGTCTGCTGATGATTGCTAGCTTCTCTCATTTGAAACCTGTTTTGTAGTGATCACTGCATTTAAGGATTGTCTTTCTTTACAGGTGGTAATTTTAATACTTGGTATGAAAGTCTGAATAGTGATTTTGGTAGGTTCAAAAGGCTCACTGGGAAGTTAACTGATTCTTGTTTTGGGTTATTGATTTAATTTTGGTTGTTTTTTAAAAAAAATTATTGCAAACAAAAAGAATTAGCTTGTGCCACACGCACATACACACATTCAAATTTAAAAAAAATACATATTGGCCTATTTATGACCTGCTGTCTTGGAAAAAGCCTCTGGTCTTTTTCGTTAGTCCCCATTCCACTCTTAATTTTTGTTTGCTAAAAAAATGTTAATATTTTAAAAATTTAAGGATATTTTAGTAACTTGGCAGTTATCTTATCGAGATAATAGGTTAGGGGTAGTCAGTCAGTTTGGGTTGGAGGCTTTTAACTTTGTAAAAGAGAAAATTTGTAACTTTAGCAAAGAAGTCAACACATTTGCATAAGCATAATGTAAGGTGATGTAAAGATTTACATCCGGGTGTGTGATACTCGTCTCTTATGATCGGCTGGCATAACATCTGGGTACATGACTGATTCCCGTTCTGATAAAAAGGCTGTTGGAGGAGAAAGAAATCAGAAGGCTTCTCTGCTGGCTACAGTAGGAGAACGTTCGGTTTGTGATAATTGTGGTTACACTTGTTTCATGCGGATTGTGTTCCGGTGTTGTTGGAATCTTGTAACAAATGAGATAACTTGATATTTGGAGGCTTGGCTGACTTCAGTTGTACTGGCAGGCATTTCCTGAGTTGTCCCGTTTTGAACAGCGACATTAGTCTACAAACTTTATTTAGCAAACAAAAATACGGTGAGCTGTAATAGCTATAATTATTAAGTGTGGTGGGGGCTAACAAAAAAGACTTTATCTCGGTCCCTAAAAACATCTGTGCTTTTGTAAGTTTTGTGCCGATGGCATGATCTATCTTCATACTATATTTTCCTCTCTAAAAAAAATATATTCATTTCTTCTTTGATAGACAAAGAGACACACAATATCTCTATTAGAAACTGTCAACATAGGTTTCTTCAGTTTTCAAGTTGGTCCAGCTGGCTGGCTATGTATGTATCATGCATACAGGCCGAACCAATGGCGTTACAGGGCTGAAAATGTCAACATTTACTCTTTATGTTTTTGTTTGCTAAATCAATGTTCAATGGCAAATTGAACCGCCCACTAAAAACCTATTATGGGGGGGAATTTTAAAAATACAAAAAAAAAACTTTGGAGGCTTGTTTCTGCTCTTGGGAAATATCTCTCTGCTTTGCTGCTTCCAAATTAGCTTTTGTTTAGAAGAGACTTGTCAAAAGATTCACACTTTCGTATCCGAGGAACATATTGTGTTCAGTTTCATGTTTTGCAGAAAGCAGTGTCTCTTCTTGTAGTAGTGTAATGGTTATCGGCACGGAAAATGGAATCAGCAAACCGATTTCAAGTTATATACAAGGCTGCTTACATTCACTTTGTACTTTGCCCTTGGGAAAGGCATGAATCCACTTCTTCCCCTATCTATGGGTAAATAGCAGGGCAGTTGGAGCGGCCCGTGTTAGGTGTATAATTCAAGAAAAGAAGCAAACCCTTTTTTCTCCAGCCAATTATAGCAAAGAATACAAATAGTCATTAAACCAGCCCAGATCAATCGATTTCAGCACCGCTAGGTAAACAGACTTAACCATACGGCCAACCAAGCACTTGGGCAATTCCAAACTATACATCTACATTGCTAAGCAAAGAAAACCACACAATGTTGAAATGGATTGATCCAGTTGGTATATTAATTGCCATAATTGTCTGGGGGGAAAAAAAGTTTTGTCTCTTTTCTTGAATTATACACCTGATAAGGGCTGAAGAATGAATCAGCCAAAATGTTGTGTTGACAATATCAAGTATGGGAAGAAGAGGTTTGATTATCTGAACAAAAGTTGGAATGTTAATGACTTTTCTCAAAGTTAGACAATGAAAATATTTGTTTGAATGAATTCATTAATATTTTTATTGTGTTTTTTAAAATTCTGTTTGTACACCCTCCTTAGCACAGATGACTTCATAGACTATTTAGAGCTTCAAATGGTTCTTCGGATGATTGAACTCCTTCTTGTTATTTGTGTTGTAAACACAACGTTTCGGCCGATCCATTCTTTGGCCTTCTTCAGGTGTAAAATCCGAGTGTGATGGATTAAACAGAATTTAACATCGTGTTTACAACACAAATAACAAGAAAGAGTTCAATCGTCCGAAGAACCATCTGAATATTAATGACCCTTCTCAAAACTATAGAAAATATATTTAGACCTTGTTTTGAAATTTGTACATATCCAGCCAAGTGCACATTTTGATACATAAAAACCCAATTTATGTAAGTGGCATACCAAACTATTTTGTTACTGAATTTTATTCAAGTTGGCTGATGAAGATGAAGATTAATGGATTAATATTGATTAAACAGACCCTTTTTTTTTTTTTTTTTTTTTAAGTGGATTAATTTGTATATGTTATAAACTATTCCATTCTTTGCTTTTCTTTATTTGCTTTTCATAATTTTAAGTGGATTACCACATTTTGCAGCATATAAGAAAGCGGTGCTTTTTTCTTTTTGAAAATTTGACCCTCAAAATTACCCTATGCCCTTCACGCTGAAGGTCAGCATTGGGGGTCAAGCTTTTACCTAGTTTAACGATCCAAAACCTAGCAGTGTGCATCCTATATAGTGGTGTGTCCTGTATGCCCAAAATATGGTAATAATGATCCAACATCCCCTGCTTTAAAAGTGGATTAATTTTTGTCAGTTAAATACAATTTTGCTCTTTTCTTTCCATTGTTATTTCATTTAAGTATATATTAAGCCATGGTACAGGAAACCGGAAAATCCGAGTCACCTCCAGTCCCAAATTTATGGATAAATGGTCTTCTATTGTAATAGCATTGGAGAATTATTTCAATTTTCATCAGCATTAAAGTCTTAAATGACTGCATCACTGATAAATACCTTTTCCAGAGCAAATTAAAAAGTACAGCAAACAAATCAAAAACCATGACATGCAAATTAAAGACTACTAGTACTAGAAAATTAAAGACTACTACTAGCAAATGAATGAAAAAGAGCCATGAATTTTGCTAGTAGTAGACTTTAAGTTGCATGCCATAGTTTTTAATTTGCTTGCTGTAATTTTTAACTTGCTTGTGAAAAGGTATAGACTAGTGTCATCTTTGAGTCTGTTGGGATAGTCCAATAGGATAAAACACTGAAGTCGAGTGTTCTTTTTTGGGGGTTTGTGTATGTGAATGATGGAGATAAACATCCCTTGAAAGTATTGTGTTGAAAAGAGGGCAATTTCAGTTTAGTGTCCCCAAAAATTATCACGGTTGTTGTGGTGGTACTTGGTCAGTTTCAACAAAATACTAAGAAGATATCAAATCTTATAAAAACAAAGTGTAAAAAAATAAAAAAGTAAAATAAAAGTAGACACTACATCAGTTATTTTAACTATAATAGGTGGATTTATTTTACCATATAGTCAAAAGCACACTAATTAATCACTGCTACCACTACAGACTGGTTTAAACACTTGCTAGATTTAGGTTATTCATGTGTTTTGACATTTATATGTATCTATCTGGACTTTGCCCAGCCCTAACCGTTCATAGTAGAAACTTGCAATTTTGCACACAACGAGTAGGGAAAATATTTATGTTTTTTGAAAATTCCCACAAAATAAGTTTTGATGCAGGGTTCAATTTACAATGTAATTTATGTTAAATTGGTCCCTTAGTTTGTTTTTTGGCAGACTTCACTCTTGTTTTTTTTTTAAATCGGACATTTTAGTGATGCAAGAGAAGTTACTTATTCAATGATCACCCCTTTTCCCAATTTTGGAATCTACCAGTCATCTGCTGATGATGGCTCTACACTGATTAGTTTACAACACTATTGGATTGTACATATTTCATTCTCCCCAAGCCAAAACAAACTTTTTACATAAACATCAATGATATGCCTATAAACTGGGATATAATATCTACATTAACACCCTTAGTGAAATTAAAAGTTCAATGGGAGGTAGCTGGCGGTGATTCATAATTTCCCTTGGAATGCTAGTTTTTATTAGTTTTGAAAACTGGTATGTTTTCTTTCAAAATAGTATGAATAAAAGTACAAATATTAGTGAAAAATGCTGATACTGTCAAAAAAATGACCCTGAAAAATTGTTTTTATTAGATTTGATATCTGCTTAGTTGGTATTTTGTTGTGACTGATCGTCTAGCGAGCGCCCTCACCATTACAACTGTGATAATTTGAGATGCTAAACTACAAGATTAGAGAAAAGAGTTGCAAAGACATGGATGTTAGTCCAAAGAAATAAACGTAACTTTCCAGAACCAAATATATCGTAAATGTATTGGATTCTCTCTTGTAATTGCATATATAAATAATCTGCTTATCTGCTTATCATCTGTTTAGAAACCATGAAGATGGAAGGGGATGTCTACGAAGGAGGTCAGCAGGATCAAAATGAGGACATCCGGCAAAGGATCAGCCAAAATGTCACTGAAATGGTAAGTTGCTTATTTTTAACTGCAACGAAAGTCGACAGTTCTATGAATGGCAAAAGGTTTTTCGTTCAGACTTTTTTGAATCGGTTCATAGCGTTGGTAATGGTAGGATATAGAGAGTGGCCGAAGAAAGAGGAATATTTTTGTTCTTTTTTACATCACCCTACATCATATTATTCCTTTTTTTTTTTTTCTTTTTTAAGATCAATTCTTGAGATAAAAAAATATATAGAAAATACAAGAAAGAAAGCAGATTATGCAGTGTTTATAACTAATGTATACACTTCATATATATATATTCATAACTTTTTAATTTTAAAAATTTTATTTTATACAATGATTATTTATTTTTGTTTTGGACGTTTTAAAGGGGGCTTAAATTGAAAAATCTATTGGAAATATAGTTTTATTAGAGAGACAAGTGTTTCCAAATGCTGTCAAAAATTGTAAATACAATGTTGCTGGTTTTGCACAGAGTCTGTTTCTTTTCTTGTTCTCACTTGGTTCTTCAGTATTTGACATCAACTCATAGACTGGACCACTTATTATTCACTAACTGGGCCCGTGGAAATTCCATGGGTGTTTACAACAAAGATACCATCATTACTCTTGTATATTTCTGCAATTATTAGCTGTAAAATGTGTCAAATAAGAAATGAAATGGTTATTAAAGATTTGATCTGAGAGGCCAAGGGGGTAGTGACCCCCAAAAGTTTAGACTTTTTCTCAGATAAATGATTGGAAAATTAAAAAGAATCCTGTTTTTTTTTTTCTTTTTTTTTTTATTATTATATAGTTTTGAGAAGGGTCATTAACATTCAAATAGTTTTTCAGACGATTGAACTCCTTGTTGTTTGTGTTGTGGCTTCTGCTGCTCAACAGTTCCAAACCCGACAAAACCAGGACAAAGAAACACCCGAATCCTACGTTATGAGGGTTACCTCCTTTGAAATTAAAAACTTCTGTTTACCACATCACATTCGGATATTACACCTGAAGAAGGCTGAAGGATGGATCGGCCAAAATATTGGGTTAACAACACAAACAACAAGAAGGAGTTTAATCATCCAAAGAACTATTTGTATAAAAAGAATCCATTTGTCACAAACAATATAAACAACAAAATAAATTAAAAACAAAAAACATCTCTAACAGAATTTTATTCTGATTCAAAGGTTCCTTGGGTACAAGTAGTGCGGTTGTTCCTACAGAGCTAGGAGTTTTGCTTTATTTTTTGTATCTCATACTCCAACCTTGCTGACATTCCTGTTGTAAAACATTAGGGTTGGGGAATTCAGGACCAAAGTTATTTGAGTATAAGATATGAAAATAAAGCAATACTACAATCTCTGTAGGAGGGATGTCACTTCTTTTTAAGGGCAGCACTACTCATATTGTTCCTTATTCCGTATATAAGTATTTGAACTTAGTAATGGTGTTTTGGAATGAAAGAAAAAACCAAACCAAATAAAATCTGTGCTCTTCTTTCAGGTATGGGCAGCAGGCAAACAACACGCCACAAAAGCTTGGAATCTCTATGGAAATATTGATATCTTGCGGCCCTATTTTGATGTCCAGCCTCATGAAGTAAAAAGCAGGTAAGCCAAACAAGCAGCAATCATTGCATTTCAATCTCTTAACTCATTTCTTATAGTTTACAGTAGATATTGTTGATGAGTTTTGTCCAAAATCTATCTATATAATGAACAGTGTGACTTTTTCTGTTTGTTTCTCTGTCCATAATACTTAATAAAAGTAAGATAAAATGTATATTTTCCTATCTCCTACCCACCATTTGAAACAATGGACTCTACATAAATGAGTTCAGTCACTTTTTAATGAAACCTGAGATGAAATTGATATGTAAACATTTATTTACACTATTAACAGCTTTGAAGTAGTG
>VCCN01003983.1:763244-776099 GCA_006491835.1 Architeuthis dux
TTTAAAAATGGTTCGTTGGGCACTTATCATGCACGTCCACTCGTATGTTGCATAGATCTCTTTCAGAAGTCTACTGGGACATTTCAATTCAGCCATTAAGCACCTTAATCGGTTAGTCCTGAAAGGTTTAATTAGCATTTAAAAGTGCTCATTAGAGAACAATAGAATCAAAATCAACATCTCTATTTGTATTAAATTAATTTCACCCCAAATGATGAATTGAATTTATATTTGACGTCACTTTTTATTCTTTGTTTCTTTTGTAATTCTCTTGATGTGACTAATTCTGAATTGCAGACTCCTCCAATCACTTATTCCACAAAAGCTGACAGGACAAAGACAGGTAAGTCATTCACTTTAGCATCTTCAAAAGAAATGAAAAGAAAAAAAAACCATAACTCACCATTTTTCAATTCCTGGGGTTTTGTCAACATAGCAAAATTTTCAGCAAAATCGGTCAAGATTTGAAAAGTTTTCCCAATTGTAAACAAAAACATCTTTTTTTATAAAATGTAAACAAAGAATCGTTTAAAGGTTCCCGTCAGAAAACGGTTGAAAGAGAAAGTGGAAATTAGTTGTTTATTAGGACCATTAACTCTGATTTAAAAAAAAGAAGAAGAAATTGGTTATTTACATATAAAATGTAAACAAATAATCAGACCAACCATAACTCCCCATTTTTCAGTTCCTCGGGTTTTGTCAACATTATAGCCAAATTTCAGTAAAATTGGTCAAGATTTGAAAAACATTTTTGTTTATAAAAATGTAAACAAACAATCGGATCGACCATAACTCAACATCCCACAGGTAAAATCTTATTCATTGGAATATATTAAGGAATAATGAATTTGTCTAATTGAGAAAAAGGAGACAATGACAACAAACACTGATAGCGAATGATTGTCCCCAGCATTTTTTCCACCGGTGACAAAAATGTTATTTATTTCCAAGTGCGTTTCATGTTGTTTCATTGTCTATACCTTAGTTCATTCAGTTTTATTAACCATTATCTCTCTCTAAGCAACTTTGTTCACTGATCAAAAAGGTTTGTTCAACCACTGCAGGTGACTAATCACCAAACGATACGGTCATGACAATTTCAGTCATACATGAACCGACAAACAAATTACAAGCTTTCAAATTTACTAAGTGCACAAAATCTTGGCGCCCTTGAATGCAGAGTGCTAAGGGTTAAAAACTTTTCTTACTCGGGAGAAAACTAGATCACTTTAACAACCCCTCCTCTAAACTGGTTTAAGAGGAAGGATGTTTAATTAATGCCACAACTAAGGGGAGAGAACCCATGGTTGACAACACGTTCCAAGCTGTTGCATGCTATTCCCTGGTTACAGCCAAACAGCCTTATAAGATATGAAGCTAAATGTGACAAATGTGATGAAACACTGAATTGGACCCGATATGTAAAAAGTCCTGATGGGTATGATTAGAAATGTCAAAACAAATTTGTTGATAATGTATTTAAAAATGTATATATTCATATGAGTGAACAAAATCTTTTTCTTTTTAACTTTGTCAATAAAATAAAGCATTTCTCCCTTTTAGACTGCTTGGGGGAGGTGGGTCTTTAATTGCCAAAACTTAAAGGGGAGGATGTTAAAATAGCCACCTCTAGTGGGGAGAATGTTAAAGTGATCCGAAAACTTATACTATATTAGATTTGTCTTCAATTCTGAGGAAAGCAACTCGTTAGATTTATTCTTAATTAAATTAATTACTTTGAAATCAGTGGCTGAATTGGACTGGAAATTGCTTTATTCTCCAAGTTAGAGCATGTTAGTGCTATTGTGCCGTTTTTGCTGTGTTACATTATGAAAAATGTTAAAATAGCTTATTGATGTTAAAGTTGTAAACACTAAAACATGACATGTTTAAAATGCCGACTAAAATTACTAAAAAAGCAATAAGATATTTAAAATAACTTATAGGAGTTAGAAACAATAAAAATGAAGAGCAATAAGAGAATTTTAAAAAAAAGACTAACATTGGGTAGGGCACTTGCAGACAAAACCTTTTTTGTATTCATCCTGACAACTGTGTTCTTTTCTTCTTTTCTTCCCTTTTGAGCAATGTAACACTGTTATTCTTCTAGAGATTGATATTGTTTTGTCCCTTTTCTTTTGCAGAGTGTCCCTCGAGAATTGTACGGCCCAATGATGGTCATCTTTACACTGATTGCTCTTCTTTTGTTTCAAATGAAATCTTCAGGACACAGAGTGGTGAGTTCTTCTTCATTGCTTACAAGAAGTGACATTGTCAAGCAAATGCTTACATGATAGTCAGACAAAATATGTGTGCGTATATGACTTTGTCTCAACCCTTCCTATATTCATCTTTTTGTGTATTCTTTCTTGTGTCTAATGATAAAAAAGGCTAGCAGGAGAAGTAATGAGTCGTTTTTGGTACCCAACTCTTGATTATTTCTTTTCAAAAAAAGTGTTTCTAGTATTTAGGTGATGCAAACTCGTCACCCCTTCTTTCTCTGTGTTTTCTTTTGGGTGATGCTTTGTCATTTGCACATTTCTGTTAGTGGCAATAGAATACACACCAGGACAGAGGCTCTCATCTGTGCCTGTATTCATACAATGGCCCAGCCGCCGTCTAGTCTCAATACCAATTTCTGGTTCTTGTGATCCACTTGTATTCAGCGCTTTTGATTTCTGTGGGAATCAGTGCACTTAACAACTCAACTTTTCCACAACCGCCAAACTTTGAAATAAGCTAGTGATCCGTTGAATGTTGATTGCTCCTCTACTCCCAACAGGCCTCTCAGAATATGGCTTGATACCGTTCATCAAGTTCAGAATGGTCTCAATTGTCTTAAGCACCACAAATCCTCTAATATAGAGTCTGTTTATGTATAACTAAGATGTAAACAAGGGATCGATCCCCCAAATAGCAAAAAAGATTACTTTGGCTGGGAGCTGGGGTTTTTACAGTACTAAAGAATGTAAATTTAACTTGTCTCCTGGCCTCTCTGACACTAAGTAAATCCTTATCTATTATGTTATGGAGAAGTTGTGGTGGGGGTGGTTATTAAATAATCTTAGACATAGACAATTCATGGTGTACAATTCATGGTGTACAATTCATGGTGTAATGATGAACAACAGTTGACTCAATTTCATGGTGCTGCACAACACAAGGCAATAATTTCTGTCTCCATTTCTTGAACGATCCATGGTGACCTATTCATTGTGTGTAACGATTGTGGGTTTTTACGGGGCTGGGGTGCTAGCCGGACGCCCAAGGTGGATTGGCTTACAGGGATAAAGGGCTCCAATTGCCCTGTTATTTACCCAAAGCTAGGGAGAGCAGTGGAATCATCCCTTTCCCAAGGGCACTAGTGTGAAGTGAATGCAAACCATCTCAGCTGGAGTTTAAACTCGCCAATTCCATTCTTCATGCCATTAACTGTTAGGTCACCCACACCTCCTATGGTGATTGGCAGATAACTAATTTCAAAACCTGACACCACCATCACTCATTCCTATTCTGGTGTGAACTCTTAGATATTGTCAGGTCGTGACTCCCCTTAAGTCTAGGTTATCACCACATTCAGTCGTTTGTGTCAGAATTTTTTTTTTATAGACAACTTTACCCAGAGTTAAAAGTAATATATTGTTAATGTCTGTATTAGAAAGTGTGGATGTCAATCAAAATTTGCAGAGAACAAAATTGACAGACTAACACAGGAAATCTTGGAAGAAGCCAAAATATATATATTCATAAAGGAAAATATTTCTCTTTTTATATAATTAAATTTTGAACATGTTAATCAGCTACAGTTTTGAGGAAAAGTTAGATATAATGAATTTTTTAAGTTCTTTTTTTAAAAATCAAGTTCCTTTCCTTTCAAATCAACAATGGATATAAATTTCTTTTCTGTTATACGTATCTTTTCCGAAACAAAATCCATTGACAATTTATTCACATTTATTTTCCACAGAAAATGTCTTAACATCTTTTAAACATTCACTTTTTTCCTGGATAACACCAGTCAAATTGGTCATTAGTTTATTATCCTTTCAATCCAGTTTGTGGAAAATATTTACGTCGTCTCCACTGAAAATCCATTTATTTTCTCTGTCTCAAAACCTTTGTATCCTGAGCCTCAGTCAATTCTTCGTGGTTAGCAATACTGTTAGAATAATAGATCTCCTTCCTTTTTAATTTCGTCTCTTGCACTGAAAACGAACCTCATTACAACAACAAAATATTAAATGATTCATATTAGATTTTACGATTAATAATTAATTAAAATCTCGGAAAAATGTTTTGTAAAAAAAAATATAAACATATTTGAGCAAAACCTCTACAATGTAAGGGAAGCATCTCTACCTTTTAAGATGCATAATTACCTTCCCTTCTCTGTCCAATTTTTGTATTATTTAGTAAAAAAAAATCAATTAGATTTTTTGAATCCACGATCCAATATTATAACATTTAAAGAGAAACTGTCATTTCACTTACAGATATATATATACAGTTCAATTATTATTAAATATGTGTTTTTATATATTCTTTTTTCTCTTTAACAGCAAGAAGGCACATTGATGGGGACGTCGTTTGTAGTGTGTTTCACCTACTGGTTTGGTACATCTGGTGCTATTTTCCTGTTGTCTTATCTTTGTAACATCAGCCTTTCCATGATACAAGTTCTTTCCATGTTGGTATGTAACCCTTCTCTTCTTGTTGTTGTTGGTATGTAACCCTTCTCTTCTTGTTGTTTTTGTTGGTATGTAACCCTTCTCTTGTTGTTGTTGTTGTTGGTATGTAACCCTTCTCTTGTTGTTGTTGGTATGTAACCCTTCTCTTCTTGTTGTTGTTGTTGGTATGTAACCCTTCTCTTGTTGTTGTTGTTGAAAGAAATCATTTTGTTCAAGAATCACTAAAACTACTTAGAAATAAAAGTAATAAGGACATCTGGTCTCAATTTGATATCATTTTTGTTAAAAGTCCAAGGGCTGTAAAACAGATCAATTGATATTTCAGTATCTGAAAAGCATTTTTTTTAAATACTATTTATTCTGCATAATTTTAAGTCATAAAAGACTTAAAATTATGCAGAATAAATATTTAAAAAATGCTTTTCAGATACTGAAATATCAATTGATCTGTTTTACAGCCCTTGGACATTTAACAAAATTTGTAAAAAAATTTTGTTGAAAAAATCACTACAGCTACAATCGAATTTCCTCTTCCCATCCTTGACATTGTCAACACAATGTTTTGGCCGATCCGTTCTTCAGCCCTCGTCAGGTGTAAAATTCAAGAAAAGAAACAAATCTTTTTTTCCTCCAGGGGAAGAAAGATTGTGGTCATTAATATAGCAACCAGATGAATCCATTTCAGCAGCACAAGCTACACAGATGTAACGATATTGCCAACCAAGCACTCAGGGTGTTGATGTATTAATGGACACAATTTTTCTTTGTTTGGAGAAAAAAAGGTTTGCGTTTTTAATAGAATTATACACCTGAAGAGGGCTGAAGAATGGATCAGCCAGAATGTTATGTTGACAACATGAAAAATGGGAAGAAGATTGGATTGTCCGAACAAAAGTTTGAATGTTAATGACGCTTCTCAATGGACAATGCAAATGATTTGTTTGACATTTTCGTTTGTGTGATCGTGGGAACTTGCACAACTGCAAGTTGCCAGATGTGAATTATGTACGGGTCAGAAGTTGAAGACAAAATATTCTAAACACAAAGTGGATAAGACTTATCTACTAATGCGACTTGTATTATATGGTAGAGCAAGTCGCATGTAGTGTTTCACATTTTTTTTTTTTTTTTTTTTTTTTTTTTTTGCTAAGTAAAAAAACTGACTTATCTATGAGTCTATACAGTAAGTGTTTTAACATTAACATTTATTTTAGAAGAAGAAAAACGCCTTTATTTAAGAAAATAACATTCATTCAAAAAACATGCACTGTAAGGTGGGCGTGGTCTTACCTTAAAGGTATTCTTCTGCCCAACATCCCCAAAATATTACAAGTAGTAACAAACTTATTTACTTTTATAATTACTACATATATGCAGAAAGAAAAAACACACTTTTAACTTGGCCAAAACCTTTAGTATGAATAAAGTATACAGATTGTATATAAAAGCACACATCAATAGTCATATTTACACAATATCTAAGTCTTTAAACATTAGCGTTAGTGGTGGTGTAATAAACATCATAATTCTTTTTAAAACCATTTACATCTGTTGATAGCACTAGATATTCCGGTAATCTCTTCCATAGTCCCACCTGCCACTCTATTGCTAAAAAAGGATTTTCTGATATTCAATCTACTTCTATTTACTTCCACCGTATATGTGTGACCACTCAGTCCCTTGTAACTGCTTCTAGTAAAAAATACATTAGGATCTACTAATTCTATACCATGTATAATCTTAAACATTTCTAAAGCCTCCATTGTTTGTGCATCTTTTATTAGGCCTTTTTCTTTTTCTTTCAGGGTTATGGTTTATTTGGCCACTGTTTGGTGGTATTTTTGAGTACAGTTCTTCATTCTACACATAACCATATTGTCTTCTACCTTTTATGGGCGATATTTGGTGGCCTCTCTACTTTAAGGATGGTGAGTATGTGTGTTTATTGCTCTTTGTTCACTTGCAGGAAAACCTGTTTTATTTGTAAGGAAATAAACCAAGTAGTAAAATCATACTTTGCTGAAGAAAGAGAAATATTATTATACACTGATTTACTCGGACTAGTGTCCTCATCTTGGTTGTTATAATCACAACGTTTTGGCTGTTGTACCCTCTGGCCTTCTTCAGGTGTCTGTCATAGTTGGTAATCTTCTGGGAATTTTGAACTGAACCCATTCAATCTATGGGGATAGTGTTCTCATTCCACTGTCCATGCCAGATATCAGTTAATTCTTCCTAGTTATTCATCCTTGTGATGTGATATGTCTGCCTCTTGCACTGAACCAGAGTATATAACTTTTTTTGCACTACCTGATCTAGGGATTGAACTCACGCCCTCCAGGCAGTTTACTAGATACACTTTTATCCACTAGTGGCCTAGTGGATCAAAGTGTTGGTTATGTGTATCTTTGGCACCTGCTTCATTGTCTGTATTTGGGAACTGGGTCAAACCATGACCATCACGGATTTTGTTCAAATTTGGTACAATTATAGATGTTTATGAGACAAATTGAATGGTACCTGTTCTAGCTCAAAGGGTTCTGGAGATACTGACCTCTGAACTTTGCCAAAAATTTGAATTTTTGAAGGTAATGACAAAGTTTGAAAATCAATATTTCGGTTGTTTTTACACCTAAAAAGCTCATTTATACCAGAAAATCTTTTTTTAGCAACAGAGTGGTGGTTCTATGGAATATATTACTGGAATTTGTAGTGCTATCAACAAATGTAAATGATTTTTTAAAAATTATGATGTTTATTACACCATTGCTAACACTAATGTTTAAATGGTATATAAACGAGCTTATTGATTTTCAAACTTTGTCATTACCTTCAAAAATTCACATTTTTTTTGCAGAGGTCAGTAATCTCCGGAACCCTTTGAGCTAGAAATGTGAGACGTTGCCATTCAATTTTTCTCATAAAGATCTATAATTGTGCCAAATTTGAACAAAATCCGTCATGGTCATGGTGTTTTTGCCTTAAATATTTGTTGAATTGACATGGAATGACTCAACTAGCTCTGTCTGCATTTGGGAACTAGCTCTATTGTCTGCATTCAAAGAAACCAGATTGGTTACTCTCCTCAGAAATCATAACCGATCAAATGTCTTCAATGGGATAAAAAAAAAAAATTAATTAATGCTTAAAATGTTGGCAGGCCAAATGTTGTGTAAATATGTTAAGGACATTCTGATAATTTCTAACTTAATTGTTTGTATATTTCCTGCCACACCCACTTCCTTTTTAGCACTGACCTGAGAGATCAAAAAAACCCACTCCCAATGCGTTCCTCAAGAAGTTAATACATTGAAAAATATTCCAATTTGAGTTTTATCTTTTTCTTTCCAGGCTTTTATAATTCTTTCGCGGACCTCCGGACAATCTCAGCGGATGATCGTGTGTGGCACAATTACGTTTCTTCATCTTTGCTTCCTTTTGTATCTTCATTTCGCCTATCACACAACAGTTGAAGGTAAGAAATACTGGACGATCACTTGGTTCATCCCGTCCACACCAAAACCTGCCATCCAATATAGAATTGCTCTCTGTAGCTTCAGGCAATAGATAAAACAAGAACAGACTCTGTTCAAAACCTGTGACATTGTTTATACAATTTTTGACATTTGTTTCTGACCTTATTGACAAAATTATAAAAATTCATTGAAATTTCAATATTTCATCAGAAATATGAAATTTCATAACAATTTCACCAAAATTATAGAATTTGAGAATTTGACTGAAATGAAATTGGGTTTATGATAGAAGCAGCTTCTTTCTTTTCCCACTCTCTCATTAAAGTACCTAACCTGTCTTTGCAAGCAGCAAATAGCTTTCAACCTTTTTCAATTTGGTCTGAAAGAAAGTGAATTTGGCTCTAATAGACTTCTCTGTCTTCAACCTTTTTCAATTTGGCCTGAAAGAAAATTTGGATCTCATAGACCTGTTGATGTTCGTCACAGGTAAAAAGACAAACCAGTGTAGGTATCAGTAATGATATCTTTATTTTTTTTCCTTTAAGATGAAAGGAAATACATGTAAAAAATTAATGATTTAAAAAAAAAAAAAGGGTTTAAAATTTTTACAAATTTTTAAAAATCGATTCAATTCTTTGATAATCTTTAAAAATATTCATGTGAATCCACTGAAATGTTTTTAAATGATAAATTCATAATTGTAAATACTAAATCTACAACCTTCATCGGACTAATTTTAGAAAATAAACAAAAACCAAGCGATGTTAATATCTTCCGAGTTAAAAAATTAACCAGTGTTTTTGTTTTAAATACAGTATCAAGCAAAGGACTATTCGGTATTTCAAGTTGTCTACCTTTTGGGGGGGGGGATTTCAAGCTTTCAGTATTCTGATCATTCGGGATTTCAACATTTGGTTTTATGGCATTCAGGCTAGTGTGTTTAGGGATTATGATCAGCACTGATTTGTATGGTTACTTCTGTTTCACACAGTAATCGGTCCACAAAGAAACTTGGAGGGCACGTACTGTATATTCAGGTATATAAAATGGACACTTAATTAAAAAAAAAAAAACTGTGCTTGTGACTCGTTTTGGACCCAAATTTTGCTCATTCCAAAAGGTCACATTACTTTTGGACACGTCACGTAATGCTGAATATTTGACAAACACGTGGAATATCAAAACAAAACAATTCAAGTGCTTCTTACTTGTTTTGTGACCATTTTTCTTTTTCAAAACAAAGTAATTTAATAATTTGAATATCAAAACAAACAAATTGTTTTGATATAACACATATTTGTCAAATTATTCAGCATGACATGACGTAGTAAAAAATGTGATTTGGGTCCAAAATGAGTCACAAGCACCAAAATAACTATGCAAATATTACACTGCATCAAATGTGCTGGTATATGACTAGGGGGGAGGGGGGCGCTATCTACTGAAGCACGATACAGACTGTTATAGGGCTTGGATGAGTTGCAGTGAGTGGTAGTCCTCCAAATATCCTTGTAAACCATTTGTCTTGATTAATTTGAGGTGATTTCCTACTCTCAAACAGGGTTCTGATGTTCCAGCTCCCTTTCCTGGTTTTTGTTTTTCTTGTTAGGTTTGGTGAACTGGCTTTCACTAGCATGTGTCATGAGGGGTATGAGTTTGGTTCTCACTGGAGGCTTACTCTTTATTTCCGATTGTGCTGTTTAATTGTTGCTATAGAAACAATGGCCCAAATTGAAAGTTGTATAAAAACAACTAAAAATTAAAATGAAGTTAAAAACTAGTCAAATTTATTAAAAATACGGCTTGAAAGTTGTTTATGATTGGTAGAGGAAATTTGTAATTGGGATAACAAGCCTTTGAACTTTCTCAAACAACATTAACAGAACAAATCTTCCTTCGCTAATATTTCTTTTCTTTTCTATTTGCAGAACTTTCAGAAGTATTTAACAAGGATCTCATACAGAAACCAGTTATTGAAGAAGTCCTTCAACCAAAGTTTGTCCGAGAATTAGGAAACGAAATTTCTAAAGCAAATCATGGTAAGTTCTTTTCTTTCTTTGTCTTCAAGGTTTCAATCCCTGTCTTCGGTGTCACTTCTGTCTTTGTGGTGGAAACCAGGGTTAGAAAGTTGTCACTCACCTTTTTATCATATGATGACCACATACTTTCTTTACTTGATAATTCAATACACAACAAACAGGAGAGAAGATTGCAACACAAGATTCCTCTCAGCTCCATTGGCCAACATAACAGACAGACAACAACGAACAAGACCAACAGAAACACAACTTCAGCGGCAGACCACGAACAAAGACAGCAACGTCCACTTTCATCTTTATCACACTCGCTAACTGCATATTTTTACAAAGCTTTACGTGAGCATTTATTTACAACCATGTTCAATTCGAATCTCTGAGTCATTCTCCAAAGTCTTCAACCTTTCTTTTAGGAAATCAAAATGGCTGCAAATAGGATCACTACTGATAAGTTTGCATCAATTAATATTTTACATTGCTAAAATAACCTTTCTTAATTTTGTTTAACAATCAAATAGTTTTGAAGACAAGGATATTGAAATATTTTGGTAAATTCTAGGAATAATCTTGGAATACTCTGGAATATTGTAATAATGAAAATGCTTTACACTACTTTTACGAAAAAAAGTGAAAATAGTGTTCATTGTTTGTTTTCGCACGTGGCCATTATAGAGGCGGCATACATCCTCTTCCTATCTCTCTCACACTCCAGTCTCCTGTACCACCCACCGCCCTAACATCAGACGAAATCCTAACATACTAGCATCACCATTCTTTTAGGTCTGGGAATGCTCAATTTTTTCCCCATATAAAGTAATGGTAATTGATTCATGCCATTTCAGCTGAAACGAAAGCGTTTTTATAGGAACGCTCTCATTTCAGATAGCGTGGGGAACCTGTATTTATACTTGCTAAAAACTTACTAGAGTTGAAATAACTGTACTGTGAATGTATTAATCACTGCTACCCACAACGCTGGTTTATTGCTGGGTTTAGGTTATTCATAACATTTATATGTATCTATCTATGTATCCAGACTTTGCCTAGCCCTAACCGTTCATAGTAGAAACTTGAAATTTTGCACACACACTCCCCTCATGAGTAGGGAAAATGTTTTTTTTAAATTCCCCTTCAAAATAGGTTTTTAGAGGAGGGGGGGTTAAATTGCAATGTAATTTTATGCTAAATTGGTCTCCAGTTTGTGCCCACTTGTTTTTTGAAAATTCATTGATCACCCCCTTTTTCCAACTTTTTAATTGATCACCCCCAGCACAGCATATATGGGTGGCAGTGATTCCTAATTTCCCTTGGAATGCTAGTTGTCATATTGTTGTTCAATTGTAATTCCTTTTTTTTCTCCTCTTTTCCTTGCAGAACTGAGCCAGCAAGTTGAAAAACATGAAGCAAATGCTAACCTGGCCATCGACCGAATTGACAAAGCAGTATTGCATCCGTTGCAGAACACGATTCTTCCAGCTGTAGTCGAGAAGGTGGTCATGGCTGTCAACAACCACACGGCCACCATAAAGGCAGGGGCACAGTTACTCCTGAAAGCAGTCCGCGCTAACGTCTCTCCAAATGTTCTCTTTCAATAGCAACGGGGGGGAGAGCCCAGTTGGATGAACATGGTACGATTTATGATTTCTTTCTAGCCTCTCTATTCTAATGCAACAATGTAGAAGAAAAATAAAACGGTATTAGAAATTAAATAAGGTATCCTCACCTTGTCTTCAATAGCATTACCTCTTCCAAACTGAGACAATAAAAAGGGAAAAAGTAAACAATACTTAATCCCCCCGCTAATTAGATTTTCATTTTTCTTTTTCCACGGTTAATAACTAGTTGATAAATAAACATCTGATTTCAATTCTTTTGAAGGTAGTCAGTGTCTTTTGTATCTTGCAGTTTTAACTCTTTCTTCCCTAATAACGCCTCTAGGTGTGATAATAAATTTCACTCATGCCCTGATCATGTGTAGAAGTGTGATCTCATATTTGCATTATTTCCTGGGCAACAAAAAAAAAATTACTAAACAATCATGTTTAAATTTAAATCATACACAGATTTAAATCATAACAATGCCAATCAATCAATAATACCTTTTTCAATGAACGTTTTCATGATTTTATTTCACTGGACTTGGAAGTGGTACATTGGGAATAATCACTGAAAATGTGGCTGTCGGTGAGGAAAGGGTTAAGTTAAGATCTTATAAAATTCATTTAAGAGGTTGCTAGATCTTGGCTCTCTTTTCAAGGGAGATAACTTGAATAGAATCACCAACGTTTTTTAAAATTCAATCATTGTTTAACCCTTTCCAGGCTCCTTGGGCATACAGGGTGCCCCGTAATTATCTCCTTTATGTACATTGTAAGGGGAGTGACTTTGTATTGACATGGACCTAAGAGTATTCAATTTCTCCACGATCGATCCTAGTCAACACAAAGATGTTCCCCTTACAACGTGTACAGAAAGGAGATAATTACGGGGAAACTATATCTATCTTGAGGTTTCTATGACTGCTGGATATATATGTCCCGTAGATCTCTTTCCGAAGTCTACTGGGGCATTTCAATTCAGGCATTGAGCACCTTAATTGGTTAGTCCTGAAAGGGTTAATTAGCATTTGAAAGTGCTCATTAGAGAACAATAGAC
>VCCN01003983.1:776390-798829 GCA_006491835.1 Architeuthis dux
TTGTTCACATGATGGTTTCTATTGTGTGACTAATCAGACCTGTTTAATATGCATGACTTTTGGAGAGAGAGAGTCAAAATGGAATGAACCCAATTCCTGATTATTCACTTAATAAGTTCATTTTATAATTCTCGAGAAATTTACCTATACCTTCCGAGGTAGAGGCCTCAGTTCTGTTTTTGTTCTATGAGGTCTGTGTGGAAAGTATCCATCCATTTAATATTAATGAAAAGATTGCCTACCTAGGGCACTGGCGCCTTAGTCCCCTTCAAAGTACTCCTAGCATCTGTTCCATTTTTCAAAACAGTCTGCAAAGTCCTCTTTTGGGATTGCCATCAGCTGCCTCATCGCATTCTCCTTAATGGTGAAAAGCCACAAATTGCAGGTGTGACAGGTACTTCCCTCTGCTCAGTCTGGTCTCACCCCACTAACGCCTTCTATGCCCACGTTATGGTTGAAGATCCGTTGGTGAAGTTGGTTGAAACGTCTTCGAGTTGAGTTGGTCTGGCCACAAAATGAATTTACCAAAGATATGGTTTTGAAGAGAACCGCTCATGTAAAAGTAAAACAATAATAAAAGCATTTTATTTGATGCTTAGTGTTCAACAATAGTCTTAAATAAAAGCAAATTTATTTGTGATGAATTTTTTTTTACTTGATACGCGCTTTCATCTTTCTTTTTTTTCAATAGACTAACCTTGTCTTGTGCAATTGAAAACAATTTTTAAGTATGGGAAGATTTTCGTCTATGTCCATGTATTCAAGGGAAATAACTTTTTTGTCTTAAATCTTTGGACCCCGCTGTTGTATGTGTACCTTAAACTCATTCTTCTTGTTGCTTTTTGTTCACGCAATGTTTCAGACAATCAAGTCTATGGCCTTCTTCAGGTGTACTATCCATATGTAAAGAGCAGGACGTTTTTTTTTTACTTGACACTACTGGAAAAAAGTCCCTCTCTTTACATACGGATAGTATATCTAAAGAAGGCCATAGAATAGATAGGCCAAAACGTTACGGAACAACAAAAATAACAAGAAGAATGAGTCTAATTGTTCGGAAAACTCTTTGAAGGATTTCCAATGTGTTTATCAACTTCATTATATCAATTGTTTTTTCTTTTTTCTAGGTTTCTGTTTGTTTCCCGTGAGATTCAAGCGGACTTGTTGATGATTTCAACCTTAAAACGAAATGTCTCTAAACTTCTGGAAGGTAGAAGCTAAAAATCAATGGGACACATTTACTAACTATTCACACCTGTCCTAGGATGTAACCTTTTTTGTTTCCTTTGCATACTAAAAGAACTGGGTCACCATGACAGATTTCTGTAAGGATTTCATAATCATTCATTTACACTTACCTTATTCCTTTTATTCTGATGGAACAAAATTAGTTTTTTTTTTTTTTTCCCAACCATGGACATCTGGATACTTTTTATTTTCAATGGACAAATAATTTTTGTCTTTGAAAAGACTTTTTTGAAATCCATCAGACCATTCTGCCAGATTATGGACATTTCCAATTATTTGACACTACTGCAGTGCCCATTCTAAAGGTGCATGTTTGGAAGGGGCCGGACTTTATAGTGTGTGGAGCAGCCTCCTGCCATAACTGCCGTCTCACTACAATTGAAGAAATTAATCATTTTTAGATTTAATAGAGGCTAAAATATTTTCACATATTTAAAAATATTTCATTAATTCCTCTTTAAAAAGTCTTTCTGTATTTTTTATTTGTAACTTAAGAAATTAAAATGAACGTTATATCTCTTTCTGTTCTCTCGTCTGATCTGTTTTCCTTACGGCAATGTAAGATTACAGAATGAACTAAAGTTTTTTGGTTGAATTCAGTTTTAAAAAAGACATCGGTAGAGATGGATGCAAAATGTATTCTAAAGAGCGAAAGTCAAGGGAGATAATTTATAGAAACTGAAGAAAGATCTTTAATTTTTAGATTTCATGAGAACCACTGATCCAAACAACTTGAAACTCGACACTGCACTGCCTTGTGTGCTGACTAATATATCTGGTGAATGTTAACTTCGTACAATCGGCAGTTGTTGAGTATTCGCAGTGCACACACAGATTTCTTCAATTGTAGTGAGATGTAAACTTTTTCTTTCTTGAATGCCTTAGTAAAAAAATGGTTGATAATGAGGCATTATTAGTATTTCTAAGTGTTTTAATATGAACACCTCATCATTTTGTGGTTTTGCTTCTAACATACTTGGACCTTTTTTTAAATATGTTAAGTTTATTTCTTCAGATATTACCTATTAGTATGTGTGGGTTACCACTTACGTACATCCTGATATAAGTTTATGGATGTTAGGAAGTGGTGTGTCTATGTGTAAGTGAATGGGTGAGTGAATATATAATCTTTTTTGGATAGAGTAGCAGAAAGAGGTCTAAAAACAAAGACATGGTTTTAACAAAAATAAATACCTGGGAAACATAATCTTTGTCTTGAGGACAAGTTAAAACAAAAGTAAATGCCTTGATTATTTTAATCATCAGCACTCTGGATTCTTTTTCAAGGGGGCCAAAATTTTGTGCATTTAGTAACTTTGAAAGCCTGTAACTTGTGTGTCTGTTCATGTATGACTGAAATTGACATGACGACACAACCACAAAATTCAATCACTATCATTCAGGAGATCAGAGTCGCTTTCAGTGGCAGGACAAACTATTTGCTCGGTGAATAATGTTGCCTACACAGTACTAAAAGTTAAGCTAGTTTTAATGCAATATATAACATTAACTGAGTGAGTCCAGCAGATTTTATTTTCTGCTAAAATAATTTCTATTAATTGAAATTATAACATTTTTATTTTGCTTTACTAATTGTTTAATAAATAACTTTGAACTCAATAAATTGAATACAAAGTAAGATTTAAAAAAAATGAATTTCTTTGGCCTCTGTTGAGGGTTGTATAAAGTCATGAGCAGGCAGAATTCTCCATCTTAAGCATTAGACAGGGATTTGGGGCTTGGGTATTTGTTGTGGGTTTGAATCTCAATTTCATGGTTTTGTGTTTTTACTTTCTAAATCATTTTTATTTAAAAAGAAAAAAACACAATTTAATACCTGATAATTAATATTTAAAACTTCTTGGAGGGAACAAAATTGTACTTTTTGGAACAACATAAACATTTTTTTTCTCCTCTGGTAATGTATGTGTTTATTCATGTTGACGTCTTGTGGAGTGTGAGTCATAACCACTTTGCTGCCATTTTGGTAGCAAGTAGGTTTTAAGTGTGGAGTTGCTAGCCTCACACCCAACCCTTCTCCTTTGGCCGGGCTTGGGACCAGCTATGGTAACTGCCAAGCTGTAGGTTTTCTTTCTGTCGGAGTAATCTTCTTTTTGATGGACTGCCTTACAGGGCTAAAGGGCCCCAACTGCCCTGCTATTTACCCATAGCTGGAGGGAGAATTGGATTCATGCCTTTCCAAAGGTCATTAGTGTGAAGTGAATGCAAACAGCCCCGGCCTAAACTGGAACTCACAGATTCCGTTTTCTGTGCAGGTAACTGTTAAGTTACTCTGCACCTCCTCATACACTCTATTGATAGCTAAATTGAAGATGAGCAGCTGTTATATATCTATGAATTCATCATAAAATTCTGTTTCAGTCTATCTATAACCGTTTTCAGGAAGAATCTTAGAAATAAATGTTAAACAATTAACAAAAGTTTAATAAAAAAACTGAGATATGATCAACAAGGTTGCCAGATTGAGCTACGAGGGGAGATAATCCAAACTTTATTTCAGAGACTTACCCAACACAGACATTGGAATAGCGTCAAATTTGGAAATCAAACTAGTTTGGAGGCAGAGGTTCAATACCAGCCTCTCTCCATTTCCAAATTCAACACTATTCCAATGCCTGTGTTGGGTAAGTTTCTGAAATAGAACTTGGATATCCCTTGTAGCCCAGTCTAGCAACCCTGCTGTTCAATGTTAAATGCGTTTTTATAAAAAAACCTTTCCTGAAGACTGTATTTACAGAGAATATATACAGAATCTTTTTTTTAAATTTAAAATTGGTTGTGTGTGTAGAATAACAAGTGTCCTGTTTTTATTTATTTTTTTATCAAAATAGATTTTATTGGGAAAATATTGATAATCTCCTGTTAAACTGTTAATCTAATCAGATTTATCTGCTGAAGTGGAAACAGATAACCTGCAGGTCACACACACATATTTGATGCAGGTCATAATTCTAAAAGACACAATCTCGAATTTTGAAATCTTAAAAGATGAGAATCCCCAAAACCACAATCCTGAAAGATCAAAATCCCAAAAGTTGTAATTCCTATAGAAAAAAGATTAAATAACAGAGGTAGGTGCTCTGGTTGTTTATGGCGACCATTCTTGATGCTATATTTAGGGTTTTTTTATGTTTTTTGTTTAACGTTATTCTTTCTTATTATATTAGGTAGTCATTTTAACTCTAAAGTGGTCTAACTGGAAATAAATTTGTACCAAGTTGAATTTATGCTGAGTAATATATCCAAGATTTACCGAAATCCATCCACAGGGAAAAAAGTTACAGCAGTTTTTCTAAAGGCAGCTTTTCGTTCAAAATTGAGTAACAAATACTGAAATATCTACTGATGTGAAATTGAGTTTGAAATATTTCATTTGAAATTTTAGTTTTAAAAGTACTAATAAAAATAGGGGGTGAAAGTTTTGGAAAGCTTTCAGTTGGAATTTATCCCCAATACAAAAAAATAAATAGAAATTGCGAAAGCTAACAAAAGCAAGAACTTTCCAAATTTTCGACCAAATTCCTTCAAAATTGCTGCTAAAAGACTACCCATGGCTGGATTACGGTGTATTTTTGATATGTTGCTCAGCTTAAAATTCCACTTCTAATGATATCAAATTTATTACTGGTTCAAAGCTAAAACGACCACACTATATTCCCTATAACTCAATGGATCTTTCTCACTCTCCTCCCTACAACACAATGGAATACAATAGGGTTAGGTTGTTTTTTTTAAAATTAAGTAAATGTGTTTTTATGTTTCTCAAATAAATCCATTTTTAAAACTATAAATAAATGCCTTAGAACCTTTTTGCCTGAATTATATTTTTGGGATTTCAACCCGTAGGGATTCTCATTTTCCAGGATTTCAACATTCAGGATTATTAAAAAAACTGGGTAACACATTGGATGTGATGGTCTACCAAATGTATGAATGAATGTCAAGTTATCTTCAATTTGCAGATGATGCTTAAAAATGGAGGGGCAGATATTTTGAATTTTTTTTTCTTATCTTCAATTTTGCCATTTTGTATATTAAAAAAAACACAAGTGGGTTTTGTATGGGAACGAAACTTAAAGGAATTGCTGTATTATTAAATATTATCTCAATGTTTTGATCTGTCTGTTTTCTGATCATCAGCAGGTAACAAGGTGTAGATTTTGAATCGAACAAACTATTTATTACTCCTGTAACAGGAAACAACTCTGCAACTTAATTTCTGTATTTGACAACATATAAGCCCCCCCCCCCATTTTTTTTTCTCAGAAGGTAGACATAACCTTTGTGTGTCCAGCCCCACATTGACCAGAACTTGAGGAGGGTGATACATGAGAGAAATTCAGGGAAAGGCATTTTTTCTCAATATTCCCTGCTGAAATAAGTGAGTACCATTTAATAATGGTTGATAAAATAAATTGGGATAATATTACAATAAGTGTATGTAAATAACAGTAACAAACATGGTGCCATGTGATCAGGGAAGGATGAGTTTAAGGGCTAGATTTGATCTTCTACCTACCTCTATAAGAGCTCTACTAGTAGCTCAGTCGGTAGAGCAGTGTGTACATAGGCACCTTTCCGAGGTTATTCCTTATTTCTAATCTGCACTCTTTACTCACTGCTGTCGACTGATGGTCTGAGTAATTTGCGATAAAAAGCAACTAAAAAAAATTCAAGATGAAAGAAAATACTAGTCCAAAATTGGTAATGGTGTAGAGTAGATTGTGTTTTAAACTGGGGGGGGGGGAGGTCCTTCTGCACGTTTTAGGCCTTGTTTCTAAAATAAAAATAACCCCTACAGGTGCCTATAAACTAGAAGTAAAACCTTTTGTTCTTCTGAATTTGAGTTACCCCTACTTTTACAAAGAAATAGTGAATTCTCAAAATCTTTTATTAATGTTTCTTTATTTCTAATCTGTGCTGTTTATTTTCTGCTGTAGACTGACGATCTGAGTAATTTGGGGTGAAAGAAAATATTGGTCAAGAATCAATAATGGTTAAAGATTAAGTTAATTTAAACAAATCAATTATATTTTATCTGATAATTATAAAGACATTTATTAGTTCAATATATTTTATTATATTTGCTCGGTGCCAGTGTGAACGAACGGCCTAAATCGTAAATGTGAATTTTAAAAAAAAACGAACGCCAGGCAAATATAGATTCTCAGCTAATAAATGTCTTTATAAAAATTATCCATTTGATTTCAATATTTCATCTGAAAATATCAGTTATCATAAATGAGGCTTCTTTCACTTTTATTTAATTTGTGAAGCTTGGGTATGCGTGAGACACATCCATATTCACACATACTATTTTTAAAGTGTGCCTTTCATCAATTTAAAAAGTAATTTCTATGCAAATGTAGCCTGAAGATGGTCAGAGAATTGCTAATCAAAGCATTAATGAACAAAAAAAATCTGAATAGAAAAAAGTTAATCCATGATAAGTCTTTAGGTGGAATTTTAAGATGAGAATAATTGAGAAAAAGAATGTACCAATTTTTATTACTACTGAATCATTGAGTGGTCAGTATAATAGTGTCCTTGTAAAATCTGAGATTTTATTAATCTCTCATTGTTAAAAATACTTCATACTGTGAAAACATATCAATAAAATAAGCTCTCTATTTTCCAACTCTTGTTCTGACAATCAAATCTCTTCCATTTTCTGATGTTGTCAACACAACCTTTTGGCTGATCCATTCTTCAGCCTTCGTCAGGTGTATAATAAAAGAAATAAGACAAACCTGAATTTCTTGAATTATACACCTGATGAGGGCTGAAGAATGAATCAGCCAAAATGTTGTCATCAATGGTTGAAAGAAATGATTTGATTGTCTGAACAAAAGTTGGAATGTTAACGACCCTCCTCAAAGTTATAGACATGCCATATTTTTTTATGAGATTGATTTAAAGATTTTTCCCGACTAGAATTCTCATTTTGATGTCTGGAATTATCTTCTTAAAGAAGCAATCTTCAAAGAAAAAGACAAGAATGCTAGTTTAGAAGTTGATCTTTGAACATTTGTTCTCCTCCAACTCTTATAATAATGCTTCTCCTGCCTAGACTGTTTCTTCTTCTTCTTCTTTTCCCTTGTCAGAAATTCTCTCCTTTCTACTGTGATAAATGCAAATTCCTGAGAGTGTATTCCTGCTTATTATTGAGGAAGATTTTCTTTTTTTTTTTCCAATCAAATTTTATGTACTTATTGGAATAAAATAAACACTAAATTAATCTCCTTTATTCTCAACATTGTTCTTCCCCCCCCCTCTTGAATCAAAGCAGAGCCTGCACACACTGCAGCAACAATAATACATGCAATTAAGCTTGTTACTAAGGCCATTGATCATTTGCACACAGGACAGACCCCTGTAATAGCTATTGTTCTGTATTGCTAAGCAAATCCAATGGGTATGGCAAGAAGTATTCGGTGAAGACCAATTTGTTGTGGTAATGGGAGGCCTCCATATCGAGATGAATGTAATGAAATTGCTTGGCGACTTTAACTGGGAGTGGATGGATAACAATTATTGTCCAGCTGGAATTCACAACCTCTGGTCGAGTCTTGAAACGACTGTACATTACAAGGTCTTGATATTTACAACAAGTTGCAGCATTCTACAGATATCTTTCACCAGATGTAGAAACTGTATAGTTGAATAAAAAAAAAAGTCATGCAGTCAAAATATTTGGACAGACAAATATAAAATCAGGGTTTCAATGATTATGGATCTAAATTGACTAAAATCTGTTTTCTGCCATTTTCTGTGGTCAGGCAATGGTTCAAGGATTGCTAGATTGAAGAGGCACAACTGTATATAAATATTGAAATAGATTTGCTGCTGGGAAAAACACAAGAGAAAAGGCCATAGAGTTTTAAACAACTTTTATTTTCAATAGAAAATTTCATTGTAATGTCAAAAAGATAACAAGATTAAAAAAGGTTTGGGCAACATTTTTAGCAATGAGCCTTTTTCAAAAACATTAAAGTTTGGAAGAGAAAAATAAAATTCTTAAAGTTCAACAGTTTTTGTTAGTATTTTTGATTTACCAAAAATGTTTTCAGCATGTCAAAAAAAGTGAAGAGACGCAATAAAAAGGCATTTTTTACCAATAATAATAATAATAATAATTGGGTAGGGTTAAGTATGTCATAATTCATTAGAAATCTCTAAACTATGAGCAAGTAAAAAAATATATAAAAACATTAGTCAAAACCCTTTGAACTAAAATTCTCATCAGCCATTGTTTTGTATTTCAGATATTTTTTCCCTATATCTCTAGATATGGCATTAGTATGTGTACATATATATTTGTAATTATACATGTATTATACACACACTAAGTGTTTGTCATGTAAAGATGTCCACCATTCAAATATATATTAAGCTCCCTCAGATCGAGGTGGTGGTATAGGGAGGTACTACTGGGTTAGTAATAATGATGCCTCAGCCCCCAAACGATGCCTGATCCCAGTCATCATTTGATGATGGCTTTATTGGAGGCACTGCCGCTGTTTTTGCATTTATTATTATCAATTGTTTAAAGCCGTACATGAGTAAAGATTTAGGGTTATAAAGACTTTTTGTTATTCTTGGAATTATTCGGACCAGTATCCTCATCTTTGTTGTTTTGTCAGGTGAATACACTGGCCAAAACAAAGACACCTGAATAAGATAATCGTTTGAATAATTAATGGAATAATCACGCGAGTTAAAGAATTTAAAATTCTGAGATGAAGATCTCAGAATTTTAAATTCCTTAACTCTTAATGGCAAAAACTGTTTCTAATTGACAGCGGAGCTCTTCTATGGCAGAAACGTCTGTTAAACACATTATAAACTAGGTTTGTTATGTGAATGTAAGGTAATTTGACAATGTGGAAATGAAAAATTGAGAATATACGGACTGCATGCACGCGAGTTTTCTGCACTGCAAAAGCGCTTCTGAAGATGCCAAATGCAACTCGGCGAAATGCATCAAGGCTTATCTTAATGATAATAAATGTTTGAGACGTAACATGCTTTTCTCAATCTTTCATTTCCACATTGTCAAATTACCTCTACCATTTTACTTTACCTAAAGTTGAAAGGAGGTAACTGATCAGTAGTTATCCCCCTTGTTATTAAGAGAAATTAACATCTAAATCTTATATGAAACTAAGAGCTAATGCAGAAGATAAATACAACTTCCTACTTCATCTCTGCAATCTTTCAACAGTATTTAAAAAATGAGGAACTCACGGCACTGGTGAATTGGACAGTGAGATAAGCTTGCTAACCCTTGTGCCATGGTTGTCACCCATCAATGTTGGTGTAAATACTTTTATAGAGTGAAGTTGAATTTTAATTCCATAAAAGAACAAAGATGAGAAGATTTTTTATTACATTTGACAAGTTTTTACCTTCATCTTAATTTTTAGTTGTTTTTATACAAGTTTCAATTCAGGCCATTGTTTCCATGGCAACAAATAACACGATTAAAGATTCTCACCAGAGGTTTACTCTTTATTTCCGATCGTGCTGTTATTCATTGCCATAGAAACGATGGCCTGAATTGAAAGTTGTATAAAAACAACTAAATTAAGATAATGGTAAAAAGTAGTCAAATTTAATAAAAAATATTGTGTTAGAATACTTCTTCCAATAATAATATTAGTCAAAAATAGCCAAATGGCAAAACTCCAGCATCACAATTCAATTTGAGAAGATAAATTGAATGATATGGAATTGCCAATTTTGGAGAAATCAGTATTGTTTGTGAATCAACTGAAACGCATGAAGAACAGTCATTCCAAGCAAAGGGAGGAGACCAAAGTAGGCAATGACACCACGACGTCTCTTATCAGGATCTGAAGAGATAAAAGAGAAAAATCAGAAGTTGAAAAAATTATTGGAATTAATTCCTTAATCTGTAGATATTAAGTTGTTACACATGAAATGTTTTTTTATGTCATACTATTAATACGTTTGTCACGTTTACAACCGTTACATTTCTGATTGGTTGAGAGAATTTTGGAACATGGGAATAGCAAAGAAATATATAAAATACACCCCTATCATCTTTTTCATTCAAAGGGGAGTGCTAACTTTAACTACTTTTTCGCAATATAAGTAATGGGAAATATTGAAAAACAAGATGGCGAAGTTAACTAATTTGTATATATTTAATTTTTAGCAACTATAATAAATTTTAAATGGAAATATTTTTTAATTGTCTCTATATCTTAGTTAACACCCGTGGAATTTCCACAGGCCCAGCTAGTAGAGAATAATGTTAAAAGTGAAAGATTTACTAATGTAATAGAATGAGCCTACTAACCAGATGTATTACCATGAATGTTTCACTAGTGCTTACATTTAGAATACCTAGCCACACCCCAAAGGTTTTTTTAATGCCAATATGGCAACTAGAAAAGAGGTTGACATTATTTGTTGAATCAGTGTATCAGCATACGTCTTATATTCATTAATTCCTTTTAATCAACAACTTACCTCCAGTGTAGTATCCAAAAGCATAGGCAACCTTTCCAACCATCCAGATGATACCACAACAAGCACTGGTTCTCTGGGGGGAAGAAAGAATTTGGATATGAGTGAGTGTGAGAGAGAGGGGAGTTGAGAGAGGGAGAGAAATAACCAGAAAAGAGAAAATGATTGTTCCATTTTTAAAAAAAACCCAAAGAAATGGGTCTGGGTAGTCACTCAGTAGAAATGTCATGTGACCAAAGTCTTTTGGTAATGGGCCATGTTGGGGACGATCAATTAAAAAATTGGAAAAAGGGGTGATCAATGAATAAGTTACTTATCTCGCCTTTTCTTGAACAGTAATCAGTAAAAGTGAAAATTTACAAAAATCAAGCGTGAATGCTGCTGGACACAAACTAAGAGACCAATTTAGCATAAACTTGCTTTGCAAAACAACCTATTTAGGAGGGATTTTCAAAAAAAACAAAAAGGTTTTTTCTAGACATAATAAGGAGTAAATATAAAAATTTTCAGTTTTGTATCTCCATTGGTGGTATGTGCGATACAGACAGACAGACCAGCATAAAAACTGAAGAAACCTATGTTGACAGTTTTAGTTGATGATGTCTAAAATACTTACAGGACAAAACAATCCAGCAAAAAGTAGCAACATGAGGAACATTGAATAGCCTTCAAGTCTGGAAAAGAACAAAAAAAAAAAAGAGGTTAACATTATTTGTTGAGGCAGTGTATCAGCAGACATCTTGTATTCATTAATTCAGTGTCAGTGTATAAGCAAACTGAGACTGAAACCAGTTACTAAAATTTCAGAAGTTTGCAGAACCGGTTCCTGAATTTCTTTAAAAATTTGCATGTGACCATTACTATTTTTAGCGAAAATCTATTGAAATATAATCAATAGTCAGGTTCACTGTGTATTTTCGTGAGAAGTTTTTGTAGATTAGCAAAATTATACATTTTTGAATCTTCCAAGCATGGGGAAGGAGAAAAATAATGTTGGCATTTGCGTAGCCATCTGCATGGCTGCCATTTTGGATTTTCAAAATAGCCGCCATAAAATACAGAATTTGTGCTAGAAACTTAAGTGATTATTCTAATCCTGTGTTTTCTCGGTCAAGGAATCGAATAAAAGGCTCAATAAAAGGTGCTCATGATTATAGAAAGCAACAAAAAGTAATCGAAAACTATTATCTTTACATTTGTGATATACCTGTATTACATAAAATACATATTTTCACTGTTAGGTTTACTATGTATGTTCGTTCAAAGTTTTTGTAGATTAGCAAAATTATACATTTTTTGAGTCTTAAGAGCATGGGGGAATCATAGAAATAATGTCCGCATTTGTGTAGACATCTGCATGGCCGCCATTTTGGATTTTCAAAATAGCTGCCGTAAAATACAGAATTTGTGCTATCTACCCTGCACCCCACACCCAGGATCCTATGATTAGGGTACCAACATTTTCCTTAGGATGTCCTCTTTCAGAAAAAAACATTGATCTTGTTGACAGTGTCATGCTCTTTCTTGACAGCACTTGGTTATACCTCATGGTGTTCTTGTTTATGAGCAGTGACAACAAATTGCCTGTTGAGAAGCGTGACATCCCTGGTGTGGCCAGAAAGAACCACTGTTGTGTGTTGGCATTGTAATACTAGCAATGACCCCTCCCCTCCCTGCTAGACCTCATTAGCAAGCTGTAGATTTTAGAAGAATTTAAAAATATACTAGTATTGGCAACACAAAAGTAGAAACAGAAAAAGCAAATAATTTTGTTAAGTGCTAAAAAACATGATGTTCTAAAATTAGAATTAAAATCACGAGAAGGGTTGTAAATTGTAACTAAAAATCTAACACAAACAGGAAACTTAGTGATGTTGAAATTGGTTAGTTGAGATAAATGAATAACAGATGTCCAAAAACAATGGTCCTTTTGTCCACTCAGTAAGTTTGTAGGAATAAAAATAAATAAATTCCGGCATACTTTAAACAACAATGAACTTAAATTCATGATCACCAATGACGTCTGTTTTGTTTATCATAACCTGTCCCCATTTTTCTGACCTTGCCAATAACTAGTGCAGCTGCAGAACGATACTTTAGCCGGCTCAAGCATATGAAGTTGTACCTTCATTCTACAATGGGCAAGGATATATTCTCAGGGTCAGCTTTGCTCTTCATTGGAAGAGAGTTGGCTATTGAGATAAATTATAATTAAGTAATAAATAACTTTGCAAGAATAAAGCCTAGATGAAAGAGGCTTTGTTTTGTTTTCATTTTACGTTTAAAATGTGGAATAATTAAATAACACATGTTTTTTATGTTTTGAATACATTATAGATTCATGAGCTTACTGTAAAATAGGTACCTCTTCGCACTTTCTACATTGTTTTCGATTAATAATACAAAAAAATAAGGGCTAACAAGTTATTGCGTTCTGGTCCTCAATATATTATAAATGAATATCTGAATCTAATTACAAAATTGAAATAATTCTATTAAAAATCACCCGAACATTAGATTTTGTAAAACTTTACATTTCTCGATTATTAAAACTCAGTTTTGTTTAATAACAACGTTTAGAAGTAATCATGGCGAATAGAGAAATTTAAAATATTAAAATTAAGTTTTTTGAAAAAAAAAAAAGAAATTTTTAAATTAATTTTTGAGCAAATATTTAATTTTTTTGCACAACTGCAAAGTCTACAATATATTCCAAACAGAATCCTAGAACAAAAGTCACAATGTAGCGTTAACCTAAGCTACCTAAAAAATTTAAAAAAAAAATCGTAATAGGAAGAAAAGTTACAACTAAATAGGTAATCAAAACATTTTAAGGATGGGGGCGCCAAAATTGTCTTTGCCCCTTGACGCTGAGAACCATTGCTACGCCACTGGTCTTACATTCATTAATTCAGTGTCAGTATATCAGCAGACATCTTATATTCATTAATTACTTTTTTAATTTTTATCTTCCAATTATTTATAACAGTGGTTCCCAACCTTTGAGTCATTCTGCCTTTTTGTCAATAACTACTATTCCTCCCTTTCATCTATTAAGAATAATTTCAAATAACTTTATTTTATATATAATTAGACAGCTTCATACTAAGAATTAGTTTAATTTTATAATTGTACATAATTATTATGCTGCTGTGTATTTGTTACTCAAAGAAAACAAATGAAAATAATTAGAACACATCATTTGAAATTATAATTTATTACAAAAAAAAAAAAAAAAAAAAAAAAAAAAAAGAAAGAATTCTGCTATTGAACGGATTCATGTAGTATTATTCAAATTTTAATTTTCTTAAAATGCATTCATTTTTGTCTTCCTTTCGACATATTTATTTCCAGAACTTTTCATTTCCAGATATTCATTTTTTGGTGACAAAATAATGAATAAAACCAACTTTTTCCATCTTGATCATCAAGTGTCTGTCAACTTTAATATCAAAACTGATTAGCCCTTTCGGGTTTCATTTTGTGTTTTACTATATTCAGAATTGTGAGGAGTAACGCCCGTTTTAAACAACATTCCGATAGAAACATTTTCGTAATAACCTCTAAAAATGCTTCTGTTTTCTTTCATAATTTTCTGGACTGGATGAAAAAAAGTTTTAAAAAAACTTTGAGATTATTAATTTCGATCTCACTCTTAATTTTAAACTTGTCAAAATAGGTCCATGCAAAGTTAAAGCTGCAATCTTCCCTAAAAAACACGTATTTGTTTATCTTGATAAGACTGCTGACATTTCAGTGATGTCTTCTGGTGTTGAGGTAAAATATGTCCATTTCATTTCAGTCAATTTCGGGGTGCTTAGTCCCTACTTCAACCATTAATTCTTATGTCTTTCTTAGTTTCCTTAACTTTCCCTAAATTAAGATGTTTCACAATTAAGCATCCTCCACTGCTTTAGGGAGGGGGGATGTTCAATTAACAAAACTTGGTGGGGAGGATGTTAAAATGATCCAATGTCTTTATGTTATAAACATCTTAACATTCAAAATTTCAAGAGAGAGATGGAAATATACTAACGTGTTTTGGTGAACTCTTTGAATACAGTTGAACAGGTGATCCTTGTCAGAATACATAGAAGGATACTGGAAGAAGAAAGAAAACAAAACAATAATACATAATTGTAATAAGAATGAACAAAGAATTAGCACTCAGAGGCTTTGACGCCAGAAGAGTTCCAAAACAAGGGGACATTACTTCTCCTTGACAAAGACAATACAAACATTTATATACAACATTCTCCCACACGCACCTTATGCACCCAACAATGCAAAATACTACAGACACATAGAAGCAACTAATAGTTACTCTCATTACACGATACAAACAATAATCGTAACTGTTACAGCAGTCCAACACTAAAGGTTTACAAAGATTAGAGCATAAGAAAGATTATTCTAATCAATTCTTTTTCTTTTTCACATGATTAGTCTGAAACCTAAAGGGAATAGTCTCTGAAATGTAAAGGCTGATGTCTAGGGTGCTCTGAACGCTGTGGGATAAGCTGCTCTGCAGGAGCAATCTCAGAACGATGCTGGGTTATCATGTTCCTGTCTCTCCTGGTGCAAAGTCGGCTGTGAAGGTGCATTGTCCTGTCTGTCATTGGAATCTACACTTCCAAGCTGTTTATCGCCAACAAAACACGAAGACTCCTTCCCAGTATGGTTCTGAGAAGCAACGTGCTCAGTTTTATGGCTTTCGTGCCAGGTGACGAAGAGAGACAGTGGTCTCCCTCTCATCCTGGAACCTAACATGTGCATATTCAGGATTTGCATCAATGAGCTCAACCTCATCCATAAGAGGGTCGTATTTGCTATCACGTACTGTTATTCTTATTTGAGGCATAAACCATGACAATGAGAATAAACACTTTTACCTCATTAATAATGTAATCAACAGGTTTATAGAGGAAAAAAAAGGTAAAACTGAAATCATAGAAAGAATACACAAGATGATGTAATAAATGCCCAGACAAGACAATATATATAAACAAGGCAATGTAGCAAATACATACCCAAGACAATACATACAAGAGATAATCTAATAGACACATACACAAGACAATATAACAAACTAGCAGTCATTACTTGGTAAGGTGCATAGGCCACTGAAGTTATGTGTTGAAAGGTCCATGTATTGAAATTGAAACTTTGTATCATGAGTAGTGATGTACCGGAATATCAATCCGGTTGGATGTCCGGCGCCGGATTCACATGGTGGCAGTGATAATTTTTTTGTGAATTTGATGCCGGTCATGTTAGCAGAATGTATTTTGACAACTCACTCGTGAGTATTTGCAATGCTGTAAAATCTACTTTCTATTGGAAAGGGTTAAAGATTTGAAAGAAAGAAGGAAGCAGATAGAAGGATGACCAACCAAAGTTCAGTGTGCCCACAGAAGGTTGCTGTCACTAAATGTGTTGGGGGAAAGTCAAAGAACACTGACATTTAATCTAGGGTTACCATACCTGAACACTAGCTGAAAACCTGCCCGTAGGTCGGGATTTCAGCTAGTTTCTGTGGAAGGTCTAATTTTTTGACCAGACACAATCTATTATATTATTCTGTTTGTTTCTGAGATTATGAACTATGTATTTATTGAATCATACAATATTTGAAAAATAATCACCTTCATTAACTCTTGGATCACATTTCTAGTGGGGGATTTAGAAAAATCCCCCCCCCCCAACAACTCTTTACTTTAAAACCATCCCCTAGGTCCATTGAATATGCATGCCAAATTTATGTGGTTTCCATAGCATGACAGACTAACATGTATATTGATTCAAAGAAGAGGACCTTCCCAGTCACCGTCATTTAAAAAATAGGACATTTCCTACATCATAGTTGTCAACGCATGTAAATAATATAGCGACTATAGTGGCTAGATTATGGCTGAAAATTGCTAAAATTCCTTAAATGCAGGACAAGAAAAAGAAAATGCTACAGTGTAAAAAAAAACATAAGAAAAAAATGGTCTACTTTCAACATTTGATTTATGCCAGTAATAGCGATACAAAAAAAAAAAATTAATGCACATGACTGAAGAACAAGAAAAAGCAGTACATGGTACATAGTACTACATGCCTGTAATAAGAATACAAAACAACTAATGCGCAGAAGATTTGTGAGATTTTATTTCAAAGCGAGAGAGAGTCATACACACAAACAACATTGTTTAAAAAATGTTAATGGATTTTTGAGACACCATATCTATATACACACCATATACATACATATACCCACACACATACATATATACCCCGGACATTATATTAAATCTATGTTATTACAATCCTGAGGATATAATTACTGTGTCCCACTGGCATTTCAAGATGACTGAACTGATTTTCATAAAATCTGAGTAAAGAAAATTCTTTTTGAGTTTAAAAAGTAGATTTTATGATTGACGGATGTTGAAGGAATTCTCGTTAATAAATTTTAATGATGAAATAATTAACTGGCTCTGTCTGTCACTGTATCTCCACACCTTATACATTGATGCAGCTGAACCAAATTTGGTATGCATACTTAGTGGAACCAGGGGAAGAACTTAAACTATTTGGTTTAAAAAAAAAAATAGGTCAGCTAGTAATTGTATAAGTTAATAATTATCTGTTATCGCGGTGTCACTTACATGTATATATTTTAATTTTAGGCAAATTCCCATAGAAAAGCGGCCTATTTGTAAAAATATATTTATAAAACTAGGAGTTTAATAAAACTTAATTTGAAATTTCAAAATATGCTTATAAAATCAGGATAATAGAATGAAATTAAAAAAGTTAACTTTAATTTTTTTTTCAAAGACCCATCACGTGACACTTAAAAACCTATGGCAAGTCACTAATTTTGCCATCAGTGACCTAGTAGATGGTCGGGGTGCCATGCCGAGTACTTCCCCATCTTGGCACTTCTCAAGGCAATAGGAGTTACTTGTCGGCACCCATCTCCTCTCCTAGTAACACGCGACAAGTTATACTGGGTTACATGGTACTAGCAGCTAGGGGTAATCCCTGACCTGACCTATTGGAGCAGAGGAACCAGTCTACCCTGCTATTTACCCATAGTTGGGGGTGGAGTGGATTCATGTCTTTACCAAGGGCTTTAGTACAAAGTGAACACCAACTGTCTCAGTTGGAATCTGAAACCGGTTTGCTGATTCCATTTTCTGTGCTGTTAACTATTAGGCCACCCACACCTCATTGAGCAATTAAATACCTTCCCATACATACCAGAAAAGTACAAGGTAGGTAAAAAAAAGAGGTTATGTAAAGTAAATCTGTGTTTTTATTGAATAAGCATAAGAATTTTATACATGAATGAATTGAGGTCATCTAAGAAATAGCCGAGTCCTGTCATTGTAACTAGAAACCTTTCCTTTGAGAGATGGATTACTGGACAGGGAAAGAGAGGAAGAAAAAAAAGGGTTGACAGATTTAGGTCTCAATATAGGATCTCTGATAACGTTTTGCAGAATTTCATTCATGTAGGACAGTGGGACCCAACCATCGGCCCGCACATTACTGGGCCGTGAGGAAATATTATGTGGTGATATGAAATGAATATATATATATATATGATATAATGAATATACATATATACATACATGATATAATGAATATACATACATGATATAATATATATATGATATAATGAATATACATATATCATGAATATATATATGATATAATGACTATATATATAGATATATGATATAATGACTATATATACATATATATTGATATATGATATAATGACTATATATACATATATATTGATATATGATATAATGACTATATATACATATATATTGATATATGATATAATGACTATATATATTGATATAAATGAAGCTTAATATATGAAATTATTATACGAATCAGCTTCACTGCTATAGTTTCAATAATCATTTTTGTTATCGCGAATAACCCTTTTAGAAACAGAATTGAATATATCGACCACTAATAAGTGACTTATAGTTGACTGATCACCTATATTCTGATTGTGATTAACACCCCCCCCCAGTCGGCTGGTCCACAAGAATATTATCAATATTAAACTGGTCCACAGTGTAAAAAAGGTTGGGGACTCTTGAAGTATTTGTTGGACAAGGCCAATTTGGTTGCATTTCTAGAGCACAAAGTGAGGATTGAACTCACTTTCAATAGCTTTTGAGATGAGTATACTAAACTATAAACTATCATAATTACTCTTAACAAGTGAATAAATATAATTATGAATCTTTGATTTTGGAGATATTGTGGGGAAAACAGTGATTTTAGACCAAAGTAATTTAGACAAAACTAATATTTGCTAAAGTGATGTAGAGGAAAGTGCTGTACCCCAATAATGGTACAACTGAGTGATCTAAAAATAAGAGGAAGCTACTCCCACGGTGCATAACTATAACCCTAATCTTAAGGAATATATTGGTGTACAGATGTAGACTGCAAGCAACTTGTTGTAATGCACCAAGTGGAATTAGCTTCCCTTTCTTATTTAAAAAAATATTTACTGACATAAAATGAAAGATCACTGCAGATTAATTTAACAAACTTACCAAATTGTCTTCTTTTTAAAAACTAAAATGTCATTAATACAATCAGAAATCTTATTTTTTTCCTTTTTTTACAAGAGAGCTGTTCGAAGTTCGAATATTTTCCATTTTTCTGATTTAAAGAATTCTATCAACTTATTTAAATTTTTTTAAAAAATAAATTAAAATTCAATTTTCAATGTATCATTTTTGACCAACTTTAAGATGGGGGGGGGGACTGATAAAATATCTGCTCTGAAAGTGGGTGGTAGTCTGACAAAGTTTTGGAAACACTTGCGTATAGCATCAAATATCTCAGCAAAGCATACGTTATACAATTGAAATCATATTTGAAAGAAAAATCCAAAAGTAAACACCCCATCTGCTATTTTAATTATGTGAATTTATTAGTCACTGCTACCCACAACAATGGTTTAGGTTTTAGGTTATTCATGTGTCCTGACATTCATATATATCTATCTATGTATCCGGACTTCACCCAGCCCTAACCGTTCATAGTAGGAACTTGAAATTGTGCACGCACGCACACTCGCACTCACAGGGAAAATGTTTTTTTTTGTTTTTTTGAAAATCCTCCCCCAATACGTTTTTAGTGAGGGGGGTTCAATTTGAAATGTAAATTTATGCCAAATTGATCCCTTAGTTTGTGTCCAGCAGCATTCACACTTATTTTTTGAAAATTTGGACCTCTTTTTAGTGATCACTGTCCACCACCACTGTCAAATTCACCAGGTAAAAAGATACATATGAGTGGAGGTGATTCATAATTTCCCTTGGAATGCTAGTTTTACCATATAGTTAAAAGTACACGAATTTCTTTTAGTTTTGAAAGTTGGTATGTTGTTTTTTTCCGAAATTGTATGAATAAAAATACAAATAGCAACAAAAAATGTTGATAATGACGAAAAAAAAAAAAAAAAAATTGAAGATTTTTCAATTAAATTCGATATCTGCTTATTTACTAACTTAGTTAATATTTTATTGTATCTGAGCGCCCACCAAGTGCCCTCACAACAAATAGAATAATTTGGGACGTTAAACTACGAGATGGCTGACAAAAGTTTATAAGAAGAATTGCATTAAGATTATAACCGAATACTTCGAAGCCTCACTTTCATACAACGGGCTGAAAGTAACAGTCTACCATTACATTTACATTGTAGAATTCCCCTCATCAAATCTAAAACAATATTTTTCCTAAGAACTAACAAATTCCCCAGGTAGACTGTTGTTAGGGTCTAATGGATTAAAAGCACAAAGATTACTGGCCAAAACATTTTGTTTGATATTTTTTTCCTACTTGGTCAACCAATGAATGTGAATAACCTATTTAAGACAAATAAAGCCATTTTATAAAGGTCGTAGGGAAAAGAAGAAAAAAGATTAATATCGGAAAGGTGTTAAAAGGAAAACTTTTGATAAAACAAAAAAGTCTCTGCAATTTTTTCTCATGTCTAATTGTTTTTTTTTAACTGTCAATATTCAATCAACACAAAAAATAGCATAAAAATCCCTTCTTTAATAAATACGCAATAAATAAATAATTGACTAAAAATGATTGGACTTAAAAATTAAATAAATCGAAAACTGAATTAAAATTAGTCTTAAAGGGAAGAAAAACCTTCTCGGTTTGGATCAATAAAATTACGATCATTTAATTTTAGAGCAAATACCACGTTGAGAAAGGCACGATCCCTTAACATTCTTCCTTTACAATTTACATACAAATTACGCAATGCATCATACCACGCACGCACCCACCTGCACACGCAAACTAACAGAATGCACAGAGAGAGAGAGAGCTAATACACTCTTATGCTTGTAAAATCTGAAGCAACGACGTGAGTTGTGGGCGGATCGCGGATTATTGACAAAAATATTTGCAAACTTTACTTTTCAAGAATGGTAAAAAGTGAAAATAAATACCCCCCCCTCACACACACACTTACGACGATACGAAGTTTTTATTTTAATTTTAACCCTTTCATTTACAAGACTCCTCGAAGACTGTAGTGTGTGTGTGCTGGGATATATATGTCCCATCGTATCTCTTTCAGAAGTCTACTGGAACAGTCTAATTCCGACGTTAAGCACCTTAATAGGTTGTTAATGTTAAGGGAAAAAACCCCCAAAACCTCCCTCTTTTCCAGAATAAAAGCGATCGAATACAAAAAATCAATTTACCGGGACGTTGAACTTTTTCCTGGCTACCATGACTTTGTAAGCCATCCAGGTGATTAGGAACATGGAACTGACGGCTACAAGGATAACATAGCCATATTCACTGGGAAGAATTCCGTCCAGTTTCGTATACATGGTTATCTTCTTCGTTGCTGTTGGACTTCGGAGAGAAAGGCTGCTTTTCGCGTGGTGTCTACAGGCGAGGATAAACGCAACTGATGATCTGACCACTAGAGTTACCGCCCTTGGTTTTTAATCTTAGCTTTGCTTCACTTCACATGTGAAATCTAATCTATGAGTTTTTTTTCTTGAATATATATTTGAAATAGGCTTTTTATGACAGCAGTTAATTGCATAATTAAGACAGCTTCAGTGTAGTTGGGATGGGATTACACTAATGAGAAAAATAGTTGTTAAATTTGGTATTGTCCCCCGGGCCGTTGGAACGAAATTCATATTGGGGGAAAAAATATTTTAGACCAAGCCCTTTAGATTGATGGAAAACACCCCTATTGTAAAAAAAAATGCACTATTTAATTGGTGGATATATGATGATATTCAGATATCTAATTGATGAAGATAATTATGAACATAAGGCTGCTTAGGGAATTTTTAAAAATAGATTTTAAAAATCTGTCAGAAATTAGTGTATTTTTCAAGTCATCCACAGACTTTTTCTTTTATTAATGATATTGACTGAAAAATTATAACCAAGTTTTTTTTAATATATATTTAAAGCAATTTCTTTTAGTTTTACTTTCTCTGTACAATTCACTTGAGCAAAGACACTTCGATTCAAAAATTAGCAAAGAATTGACCTGACTGTAAAATGCAAAAATTGCTCCCTTCTTTAAATTGTTCTTCTGTAACCTATGTTTGCGTGACTTTATGCGCTACATTTATTTTCTTACTCAAATC
>VCCN01003983.1:815849-828128 GCA_006491835.1 Architeuthis dux
TATATTTTTTTAGTATAAATGTATTTATTTATTAGAATAAAACAAACACTTTCGTATCTGTAAGATAAATTTCGTAAAAATGTAATACTTGTCAATTTAACGCATTTGTTAAGAAACCAGCCTACCATCGGTTGGTCATGGTTTCAAATCACAGTATGGGAATGTTAATTTTTACTCTCCTAAATTTGGAGAGGATTGTTCTTGTTGTTCTTGTTACGGTAGAAAAACTAAGTCAAGTTGAGTTTGACAAAAAGGCAGATATTTGGGGCCTATATTTGATGAGAAAAAGCAACAACAGCATCATCATCATCATAATGGACACACCCACCAACAGTAACATAATTCATCATTTTTTTATTTTGTTTTAATCAAACAGAAACCATTCATCTGTGTAGTCCAAGTGTGTATGTTGGATTTAGTAGAGGCAGAATTACATTTGACATTACCTGAAATTTGGTGTACTCATGAAGTGTACAACAAATATGTGAAAACCCCTTTTTCTGTTTCATTTCTCATTTCAAATATAGCTCAACGATAGTGTAGTCCAAGTGTGTACGTTGGATTTAGTATAGGCAGAATTACATTTGACATTACCTGAAATTTTGTGTACTCATGAAGTGTACAACAAATATATCAAAACCCCTTTTTCTATCTCATTTCAAATATAGCCCAACGATAGTGATTTGATAGTGTAGTCCAAATGTGTATGTTGGATTTAGTAGAGGCAAAATTACATTTGACATTACCTGAAATTTGGTGTACTCATGAAGTGTACAACAAATATATCAAAACCCCTCTTTCTGTTTCATTTCTCATTTCAAATATAGCTCAACGATAGTGATTTGATAGTGTAGTCCAAGTGTGTACGTTAGATTTAGTAGAGGCAGAATTACATTTGACATTACCTGAAATTTGGTGTACTCATGAAGTGTACAACTCATATATCAGAACCCCTTTTTCTATCTCATTTCAAATATAGCTCATATGGATAATGATTTGAGTTTAGTGTAGTCAAAGTGTGTATGTTGGATTTAGTAGAGGCAAAATTACATTTTACATTACCAGGAATTTGTGTACAACAAATATATTAAAACCCCTTTTTTCTGTCTCATTTCAAATATTGCTTAACGATAGTGAATAGGGTGCTATGGAAGCACATTCTCATAGCTAAATACATTGTCATTGAAATGGAAATTCATTATAAAACGACAACTAATCAGAATAAAACTGTCATTAAAATGATAGCAATGCTCAGATTAGTTCCTTTCTATTATAAGAAAGTAATTTGCATAAAAATGAAACTGCTTAACTAACAGATTTGAATAACAATTTGTTTTACCCCAGGTTGGGAACCCCTGATCTAAGAGAAGGCTACTCTGATAGAAAAAACCCCAAATAAACCTACAGCTTGGTAGTCGCCATAGCTGGTCCCAAGCTCGGGTAAAGGAGGAGGGTCGGGCGTGGAGCTAGGAATTTCACCTCGTAAAACCGACTTGCTTCTGAAACCGCAGTAGAGTGTTTGCGGCCCTATGCTCCAGAAGGAGAAATAAACAAAAAATAGAAACATCATTGGTGTTTTGAACATCCATACTTATCAAAAGTATCCCATCAACATGTAAAGCGCAGTCGTTGTGGCCGTGGACTCAATTTGGTAATATTAAGGAGGCTAGACGTTTTCAACCAATCAGAATTCAGCATTTATTAAGCGCTTCCCTCATTCATCATGGCGGTAGACGAGAAATGTACTTCAACTATTGATTGGAATTATCCAAATTTATTATCGAAGGAAACAATTTTACGGCTTTTAAAATTAGTAAGTAACAATTCTTTTGCACAGGAACTTAAAACGATGCCTCAAATATTTGTATGGTTTGTATATCATTTGTTTTGTCTGTTGCATTAAAAGACCGGTCTTTTCGTTATCAAAAGACAAGAACGAAAGAAAAAGCCTCTTATTTGAAAAAATAACTTTTTCTCTCATTCATCGTTGGTTTTTGCAATAATTAAATTCTTGTCTTTATATGTATTACCTATAAAAGACAGATACAGTTGTTGGTTAGCTATTAGACATTTCAAAAAGAATTCACGTTCCTCCTTGTCCTTTTTATTCATAATTCATATGTTTTATCTGTAATGATGTTGAATGAACGAGATATTAATTTTTTTTAAATTACCTCTAAATGACGTGTTGTTAATAGGAATTATTATATGAAATCTTTCACTAAAAAAAAAACAACCCAAAAACTACTTTAATTGTTTGCGTGTTTTGTGAAATAATTTTAAAATCGAAGCGTAGGAAAATTTGCAAATAAATGGGTTAAAAAAAAAGAGTCGATCTTTCGTTTTATGTAAAATGGGACGCAACTCACAATTGGTGAAAATCGTCAAAAAAAATAATGGATAGAAATCATAAATTCAATAAATGATCGCTCAGCACGAACTTTGATTCCAATTCAACATTGCCTTCTTTCAAGAACAAGAATAATTACGGATGGATGGAAGGGGTACAATGGGCTAAAGAATCCTGCTGTAGTTAATCGTATTATCTTCGTTGATTCAAATTATGATACTGCATACGAACACCATTGAAGGGCGGAGGTCTTGACATGAAAACTAAATATCAAAACATACATGGCACGTGGAATGGCTAACGGAACACGATTTTTTTTTTCTTTCTTTCTCATAATTATATCGTAAAGAGTACCAACTGAAGATACATCTAACAGATGTAATAGGAGTTGGCATTTAAGGTGTGATTATTTTAGAAATGTTTATACTTGTGTGGTATGGTAAGCTAGTTTCTTTTGTTAGGTTGTTTTTAAACATGTTAACAGTTTACTGTTTTGTCTGACTGAAACTGAAAGGGAGTTCCAGTAGGATAGGGATTTTGATGGTATAAATCTGTCTCTAATACCAGGGGGGGTGGGGTGGTGTATCTGGTATTTGTGACTGTGACCTCTGTTTGTTGTTCTTGGTAGCATGAGTTTCTGGATTAGACTATTATCCTCTGTAGACAATGATAAATAAATATTAAATAATAATGATATAATATAAATTAAGTAGACATACAGTTGAACTGGTGTTTGTAAGTGGCCCAGTGAAATTCTTGTGGAAAGACATGGCATTTAATATGGTTTAAGACCATCAACTGCATACCACAAGCGTAGCTCAGCTAGTTTCCAAAATATTTTCTGACAGATTCCCCCTCTGGAGCATTTGATACAACTGCCTTGCCGAGTGCATTGAAGCCAGGACTGTTGGGTTTGATCTTGAACATGTATTTCATGAGGTAGCGAATAACCTGCTCAAACTCAATCATATTTGTTTGAAAGTAAAACTTGAACAGTATCTTTCGATCTTCACAAAGAAAGATTTTCAACGTACAGAAAACTGACAGATTCCTGCTTGTTTGGGCAACCATCAGCTAAATATCATTCGTTGTAGAAAAGAAATGATTAAGATTCGAATAAGGAGAGCACAAATACTTTAATACGGTATTCGGCTTTATCTCCTTATCGACCCCCCCCCCAAAAAAAAAAAAAAAATTAAAAAACTGACACGAAACATTCACCAAAATCATTGTCATAAACCTTCAATATGGATAAACATCATTTGCTAAAAAAGGCATTCTTTTGTCTTGTGTCCACATAACTTTTAACCATTGTCGAAATTGATGTACAAAAGGGAACAGAAGAATTTCACTAGGCCACTTACAAATTCTGTTTATCTTTCATTGTCTTATTTCTTTTTATTTGTGCACCGTTTTTAATATCAAGTGAGCGAGGGTGTAAAACTTTACAATTTATAATCAGGACCACCTTCCCTACATTGTACAGAAAGTGCTTTTACTGTCTGTTGCTTTTTACAGACGCTATAATATCTTTGTCCTTTTGTGCATCCATAGTCAATTTCGGCAATGGTGAAAAGTTATGAGGACACAAAACAAAAGAATGCAAAATAATACACAAAACAATCACGTAAATTACTATATTAAACTTCATGGTTAAGATTCATTTTACTTAACCTAGATTAGAAAAACACATTTTACGCCAGTAATTTTTAGTGCTTTTAATCCACTAGGGAAGTGTCTGTTCCAAACATGCATGTTTAGTGTGTGGAACAGCCTGCAATAATTATGTAAAATAATCTTTTGTCTGTTGTACGAAACTATGGCTTCAAAGTATTTCGGTTACTTCTTTTCAGTATTGCCAATTTAGACATTTTATATTTAAATTTAGATAATTCTAAAGAGTGGAAGTCAAGGGAGATAATTTATAGGAACTATGAAGAAATATTTATAATCTTTAAATTTTATTTATTTTTTATTAGATATCTCCAGAACCGCTGATCCAAAATACTTGAAATTCATACAATGGCCAGGTGTCGAGTAATTACAGTGCACACACACACACTGACAGATTTCTTCAATTGTTCTTAGATTAGACCCTAGAACCCTCCAGGAATTGGTTAATTTTTTAGAAAAATAGATTTTTTAAAGGTTTTAGCAAGGGGCTCTACTTACAATGTAATGGTAAACTGGACTGTTACTTTCTGTCTGCTGTATAGAAGTGAGGCTTCGAAGTATTTGGTTACTTCCTCTTGTTCATTTTGTTAACTTCCGTTTTTGTAAAAATTCAATCAGTTCAAGTAATTTGTTGTACTTTCATTAAGGTTTTCTGCCCGGGAGTTTGTGGGGGTTTTGAATGTGCATTCCCGGGCAAGTTTGCATACCACCCTATATATAAATATTGCCATTAAAATATCAAAGAAGCCTACAATGGAAGTAACCGAATACTTCGAAGCCTCACTTCTATACAATGGACGGAAATTAACTGTCCAGTTTATGATTACAGTTACATTGTAAATAGGAAATATTATTAATACATTGAATGTGGCTTTAATTGTCAACATTTACTTTATTAAAATATTGCTTATTTTATTGAAAATCATCTAAATAGCAATTTCTGACATCTAGATACCAATAAAACATCTAGATTTAGATGAAAAACATTTGACTGCAGCCATTCAGTTCTTTGGTTTAGGTGTGCATAGACTTGCAACGGACATCATTTTCATATAGAAAAGTATAGGTCTTTATAAATACTCAAGCTTGCTTGCTTCACGTCGCTCAATACAGTAATTGTTTGGTTTAGGTTCGCAAAATCAAGAAGTAACTAGTATAGACGCAGTATTAAGTTGTCAGTTTGAAGGAGACTGTTTATTTCTTATCTACATTCGAGTTTGTGTGGAGAAATACTGTTAGAAATGATAAAGAAAATTTATCTAATCATTTTTTTATATTAATTTCAACTGTATTTTCATTTTAGTATTACAAATTTGAAAAAAAAATATTTTATCTTTTTGTTGTTAATTGCAACCCTAACCCTAAATTATATCCTTCGTAGTTAAATTTAATAAAATAGTTTTAAATGGTCAAGTTTTCTGCTTTCATTTGTTCCGTAATGAGTTAGCAGCAGCAGCTTAAATAATTGTCTACTGAAGTTACCTCCCTTCTTTTGTGAACCTAAACCAAACAATTACCATAAATGCTAATAAATATTATATAAATAAAGAATAATGAATATTAAATAAATTGAATTAATGAATATTTTGTAATTGTCACCCATTGTATGCTTACGATCCACCAAGACTTCTTTCCGGAAATACAGTATTTGAAAATATTATGGCAAATTTCTATTTAATATTTTGCAAAGTGAAATTTAATTTATTTTTTTCAGAGAGGCATTGATCAACCAGGAATCGATTCAATTGAGAAGAATGTTCTTGTGGATGTCTACAATCGTTTCTTGCTTCCTTTGCCTCAGAGGAAATATCGGATGAACCGCAGAGGACAACAAATGACGAAGAAACAAATTATTCTAGCAAAGACAAGCAAAACTCCAAGTGATGCTGACATCAAAAAGTAAGAGGGATATTTTTTTTTCTGCTATTTTTTCTTTTATTTATTTCTGTAAACTCCTTTACTGGGCCGCAATTATGTCATACCAGCGGACTTGGTTCTGGGTAACTCCCCTCTGCTGGGCCCATGTCAGTCTGTCTGCCTTTGCCTCCCTCTTGACCAATCTTTTCAAGGTTTACTTTGGCCTCCCAACATCTTCCACTGACGTTACCAGTCCTCCACCTGAGCTGATTTCCCACTCTCAAACAGAGTTCTGATGTTCCAGGTCCCTTTGTCTTTGTCGCAGGGCTCCAGACTAACTTGTTTTTCACTACTGTCCCGAAAAACAATTTTAACTGTCCCGCAGGAAATGTAAACTGTCCCAAAATCAAAATGTTTCTTTACTTTGTTATTATCATCTATAGTTGTTAGTAGCATAATAAAAACACCATTAAAATGTTGAGGAAATAAATTGTCAAACTCCAGTCCAAACCTGGAGTTGACTTTGGATGAACAAATATCTTCCCTGTGACACCACCTGGATGTCAGTGATTTTTTTTTTTTTTTTAAAAAGAAAAAAAAGTCACTTCTGTCCCAGAGGCACCCGGGAAAGATTTGTTCTTTTGTTTTTATTACGGTAGAAAAAATACTGTCATTTTAAAAAAAAATCACTTCCGTCCTGGAGGCGTCCCAGGGAAGATATTTGTTTGTCCTGAACACATTTTTACTGTGACAACGTTAATTTCAAGCCCTGCTTTGTCATTAGAAGGTTGTTGTTCAGCATTTATCCTGAGCCCTTCTGAATCTGAATCTTCCCGACCAGGCTCAGGCTGGTGTGATCGCTGTGGCAATCACTGGGATGCTGCTGTTGCAGTTTCAGTATCAAGTAGGTTTTATGGCGTGGCGTTGGTTATTATTATTTTTTATTTTATACATCAAGCCTCAATTAATACGAATAATTAATCCTATAAAAACCTTGTACTGCTATTTGAAGTTATTATAGCATTTAAAATATGGAACTCATTGGTTCTAAACCAATGAAAATGGCGTTCTATTACATCAAATTTCTGCTCCAATATAATAGTATTAGTAAGTCTCTTCTTTCTTTTGCGGTTCTAGTATTTTCCTTAATATTTATTAAGGGTGGTTTATATTAAACAGCAATACCATTGGAACACGGGATGCACATATTTTAATTTTTATGCATCAAAAAGAATTGTACTAAATTGGATTTAGTCTTGTACTTAATGAATAATGATATCATTTTATAATCAAATTTGAATTCGTTCAAATTGAGGCTGGGCTGTATAAGAAAAAAAAAAACATGGTAATAATGAAGAGTTGAAATGGAGAATTGCATTGGAAAAAGTCAAAGTTGAACAGTCCATAAAATCTAGAGAAGGCATGGCTAAAATGCTATTTGAAATAAATTCAGTATGTGACCAATAAGAGTGTTTTGTCAAGCAGTTCAAGTGAAATATATTAGGGTGTATTAAAAGTGTTTTCACTTTTTACAGACCTTTGTTTTCTTAAGCTCATGTAATGCTCTACATATGGTATCTTTCGATGATCCTGGCTCTTCTATAAGTTTTTGGTGGGTTGGTGATCAGGTTCTCTTCTGCCTTGTGTTTTAAACCATCATAATTGACAACTGATGGTCATCCATTTCTGGTCTTTATTTCAAGGGACAAGTCACCACCTTTAAAAAGCTCAAACCTGTTTGGGGCAGTACGATCAGATATTGTCTCATTTCCTTCATCAGTGTTGAGGCCCAATTTAAAATAATGCCTCAAAATTGCCAGAATCTCAATACTTGTATCTGCCATTATAACATCTGAAACAAAAGGTACATCTGATTAGTATTGATAATGATATGGTATATGTAATAATAATAATATACTGTAGTCATAGATGGATGCCGGCTGATTAATTGGGCCAGTATTTGACATTTTGAGGTAATCAGCATTGGGTGATGCCTGAGCTCATGTGGCCGATAAACAAAAAATGTGTCTGCAGACATTTTTATTCTAATAGAAAAAAAGTACCTTTTTAGTTTAAAATTAAAACTGAAAGGTTGAAAGAGGGGGTGGGAACAAAAAGCATGTCATTTTTCATGAATTCGGTGTTCTGACAATATATCGGCTTGGCGAGATCAAAGGGTTTACCGAGTTGGAGGTGGTGTAGTAAAGTCCAGAGAGACAACCGTACAACACTGAGTGAGAAGGTATCGGAGGAGGGTGGAGGCAGTCATGTTGGTTCTTAGTCTTCTTTCTTTCCTACCCTTTCTTTTAGCTTGTTTTAAATCAATTCTTGAAATCAAGAAAGAAAAGAAGGGAAGATAGGCTTAGGGTTCTTTAGTTGTCAGCTGGTTGTGTGGAAACAAAGCAGAGGAAAATATGGAAGAGGAATAAAATAAAGGGTAAAGAAGAATAGTAGTAAACAGTCTTTCTTCGTTTCATTGAAGTAGACTATACAGTGTTTATAACTAATGTATACACTTCATAACTTTTTCATTTCCCATAAATTACATTGCATTTCGATATTTTCCATTTCTGATGCAATGATTTACCTATGCCAACAAAGTTGAAAAGAGGTATATGTATTTGGTCACGGCTGTTCGTCTGTCCACACGATATCTCTGAAAGTACTGAATGGATTTCAATGAAATTTTGTAGAAGGGTGGGCAGTGGGGTAAGAAAGCGGTTCGGGTGGATCCAGGAATTCTTTTTTGATTGAGATATTTTTCTGATTTTTGTCATTTATGTATACATTCATGACTGTCCACACGATATCTCCAAAGGTTCTCAATGAATTTCTGTGGAGGGGTGGACAATAGGCTACAGGAGAACTGATTAAATTTTGGAGTGGATCCATGCACAATTACCTCCTTTTACATCGTAATTATATGTCCAAACCACATAATATCGCCAAGATTTCTTGTTTGCCAACACAATATCTCCCAAAGTTCTCGATTAATTTCTATGAAATTGTGTGGATGAGTGAACAATAAGCTATGGAGGAAATGATTAAATTTTGGGGCGAATTCATGCACAATTACCTCCCTCACGTCATAGTTATATGTGCGCACCACATAATATCACCAAAGTTAATGTCTGTCTGCACAATATCTCTATGAAATTTTGTGGAAGAATGGGCTACAGAAGAAGTGATTAAATTTTGGGGTGGATCCATGCACAATTACTTCCCTTGACAATGACGTTGGCAGAGGTATGCGCTCTCTGAGTGCTTTCTAGTTTATTTATGTATAATGTAAGTTTACAAATTTTTGTTCTCTCAGAAACAAGGAGATGCTGCTGTCTGCTCATAAAAGCTGTTACATGTGCTAAAACTATATTTATTTTTCATTCATAAGTTGTTTTTTTTTTCTTTCTTTTTTTTTTTTTTTTTTTAGATTTGTTTACAAATTTTAGTTTTTGATTACTGATGGACATTATTTAGTTGATACATTTTTTTTGTTATTTAAAATAAGTGTACTGCAGAGACCAAATACAGATCTACTTCCAGAGACAATGCAGACAGACAATAACGTTAAATAAATGTTCATTTAAGTTCAGCAATTTTGTTATTTTTTATAATTTTTATTATTATCAAATTGTTTTTTGTCAGATGCAAAAAAGAAAACCAAAACATATCCGCCATCGGCTGCCCTGCTCTCTAAATATCGGCATCAGCCATTGAAAAACCCATATGGGTCGACCACTAATCATAGATGGTCTTTAGATGAGTACATGAAATCCGCTTTGGAGTAAATGTCTGTAAAAGAAATGAAAATACACCTTAAAATTTGTCTGTTTATTTGATTTGATATTTTTGGCTCTGAATAGAATTGTTGGTGTTTAATCAGCATACAAATGGTTTAAGGGAGGTAAAATAAAAGTATTAAAACAAAATAAAGATGTGTCTGTGTGTAAAATCTCAACATTGTTTTTATTTTCTGTTTCAGAAACCCTGCTGAGCCTATAGAGAAAGCCCTTCCGAGATTCATGTCTCAGTTCACACCGTCAACAGATTCTCTCAGCCCCCTGAAACCACCACCGTCATGCATCAATTTTGAACGTAAAACCATAAAACTTAATTCTCGTAATAGCTCAGTCACTAGCCCGGACACAAGTCCTCCACCAAAGACCTTCAACAACGGTAACAAGTCTTCCCCAGATTCTGAAGGCTCAGATAATAAAACTCCTGAACAAATCGACAAGACGACAGAAAAGACAGACGACTCGTCAGAGGAGAATAAAAATGCACTTGAAAGTAAACGACCCGCAGAGGATGCGGAAAAGGTGAGTCAGCAAATTATCTCTTGAAGATCGTTAAAACGATTATTTTTGTTGATAAATTTAAAAAAAAAATAGAAATCATTTGCTCCAAATCATTTTAATTATCTAAATTTATATTTTTGCATCATGTTCCCATCGAGCACCCTAAATCTTTGCAAATCAAAAAGTATGCTATTTTCCTTGACACCGGTGACGTCACAGAAATGTCAGCTGCGTTAGTTACCAAGTTAAACAAAGTCTGCGTGTTGATATTGAAAATAGAGATTGAAAGTAGAAAATTCTCGCCTGAACTGTTAAGTTGTTTCGAAGTTACTAAGATACTTTCTTCCGAAAACATTAAAAACTATTTATTCGATAAAACATTTAGATTGTTTATAGTTTTTTCTTTTTTTAAACTAACAAACTTTCGAAGTTATTAAGCGACATTCTTCCGAAAAAAATTAAACTATTATTCGATAAAAAAGTAGGTTTAGTTTTTTTTTTTCCTCTTTTTTTTTTTAAAACAAACTTTCGAAGTTACTAAGAGACTTTTTTTTTTTTTTTTGTTTTTTTTTTTTTGTGCTTTCAAAATTCAATCTAAGTATCTTTTTGTGATCATTAGAGTTTAAATTTTACAATCAATCAATAGTTGTATTCTTAGCATAATCGTTAGCGTATCTAACTGCCAACTCCTATGACGCGAGTTCAAAGCACATCAGATCTTCCGTGTTGTTTTTTTAATGGGAATATGATTCTGATGGGATACTTCTGAAAAAATTAAAACCAATTGTTTGTGCTTTTAATCTAAGTATCTGTTTGTGCTTTCAATCCAACTATTCTTTGTCACTTTTTTTCGTTGATCCCAAAACAAAGGTTCACACACAAACAATAGAGAGCTATTGGAATCATCAAAAACTTATTAAATCGATGATTGGGTGTAGAAGTCATTTGGATTCCTATTTAAAGGAATTCATGTGGCATGAAAGACAGACAAAATACATTTTTAAAATTTTGTGATACCATTTCTTCACAGTATCCTTTGTTGTGAATTGTGAAGTAGTCACTGTATGTTGATTAAATAAACTTTTGATCAAATTAAAACTATGTATTTTTTTGTAAAAACATTTTTGGTTAAAACAGTGATGGTGAACCTATGACTCGCGTTTCAGCAATAACACACTACAGGGGTGACATGTGATGGCCTTTTTAAAAAAACTTTAATTTCATTTTATTATCCTAGTTTTGTAAGTATATTTTGAAATTTCAAATTATATCTTATTAAACTCCTAATTTTATAAATATATTTAAAAAATAGACCCCTATCTATAAACATACCTAAAATTAATTTCGACATACTGTGCTAAAAAGGTTTGCCACCATTGGGTTAAGATTTGATTAAGTCGAATATTCGCTGGACAATACATTTTTTTTCAAGTAATTTTTGTGCTCTCATTCCACAAGACTTTCGTTACCTCCGGGAATTTGTCAGTCAGCTGTGAGAAAAAAACTAATTTTTAAAGGTCCTACTATTAATTTATCTACTTATATAAATTCCAAAGCAATAAGCACAAAAAATAGTTAATTTTTTAAGAAAGTATCTTAGTTAAACTTCGAAAGTTTGGCTTGTTGTTTTGTTTTTTTTAAAACTAAGAAAGAATAGTTGGATTGAAAGCACAAACAGATACTTAGATTAAAAGCACAAACAATAGGTTTTAATTTTTTCAGAAGTATCTCATCAGAATCATATTTGCATCAAAAAAACAACACGGAAGATCTGACGTGTTTTGAACTCGCGTCATAGGAGTTGGCAGTCAGATACGCTAACGATTACACTAAGAATACAATTATCGACTGATTGTACAATTTAAACTCTAATAATCACAAATAAGCAATAAGCACAAAAAGATACTTAGATTGAATTTTGAAAGCAAAAAAAAGTCTCTTAGTAACTTTGAAAGTTTGTTTGTTTAAAAAAAAAAGGAAAAAAACTATAAACAACCTATTTTTTATCGAATAATAGTTTTTAGTTTTTTCGGAAGAATGTTGCTTAATAACTTTGAAAGATTGTTTATAGTTTTTTCTTTTTTTAAACTATCTAAATGT
>VCCN01003983.1:828529-853039 GCA_006491835.1 Architeuthis dux
AACAGGGGCCACCTGTACTTTCCCCAAAGTCGCAAGACTATTTTTAAAAAAACAAAAATAAACCTGCAACTTTTGGAATTTTAAACTGATTTCGGCATTAAATGACCCATCAAGGATTGATATGCTGCTAAACAAATCAATCAATCAGTGCAGATTGGAAATAAAGAATGAACTTGAGGCGAGTCTCGAACTTGCGTCGCTTTTATCTCGGTCCCGGTGGAAATGTAAACATTCCAAAATCCAAATGTTTTTTCCTTTTAGGTGACTAATGAAAACTATCCCACCTTCCAAGAATCAGGGTTGTATCTGAGACAGACAAACATATACAGATAAAATATTTCTTACATGAAGATATTTGTTCATCCCGAACACATTTTTACTGTCCTCGGGACAACATTAATTTTTAGCCCTAGGTGTTACGGCTAATAGAAAATCACATCTAATCCTTATTAAACTTACCCTTGACCCTGCTAGAGCCTTATTCTTTATTTCTGATCTGCACTGTTTATTCACTACCATAGATTGGCGATAAAATTAAATTTTATATGATTTTGATGTTTTCATATGGTTCGGATTTTTGCAAGTATTTCAGTACAATCTGCGTGGATGTCTCTACTTTTTTTACCATGCTAAAATTTAAAAACAACTTCAAAACCTTTAATTCTGGTTCTTTAGTTGCCTTAGGAGACTCAAACAAACAATAATTCTTAAAAATATATTTGACTATAATTCTATGCTCTTTTCATATTGAAATGATGCATTTATTTCGGAAACTAACAAAGATATTTGTTAAAGAATTACTGCAAGCTTTTAATTTGACAACATAAAACAAAAAAAATCCACTGAACTGTGACATCCAGTGGAATTTTAAATCATTGCAATCTATTTCTTTCAAAAGATCTCCATATTCGTGACAATAAATATTGCTTCCTCTCTGGGACAATTTTTTCATGTAACAAACACGTGTTAGAAAGTCATAAAATGGCAGATATATTATACCTTGCAACAAATAAAATAAGTGTTTTACTTACTTCATTTAGTCTTACCTAAGACAGCCCAACATAAGTGTAAAAGGAAAAACTATAAAACTTTGAATAAACTAAAGTTTTCGGGGTTGTAAAAAAGCTTTAAAATAAAGTAAAATATTGCTGTTCTTGGCAACTTTTTATTTTGCTTTTACTAACTTGAATATTTTCTTCATATTCCGCGAAATAAAATAAAATAATCTGTGTGGAAGTTAAGACTATAAATATGACAAAAAATCGTGGAATAAAACTTTTGAATATTATCAAAAAAATTGTTTCTCTGAGTCTCATTATTTTTTTCCTAAAGTATTTTTATGCTTCATTGATGAGTATTTTTGTGAAAGTTAAAATCTCGTTTTGATTGAATTAATGTTTTCTCTGCTTTCTGATCAATAAGAAATAATAATTGATCAGTAGAAACAAATGGACTCATTATTTCCACAATATCATGGTGTAAAAATAACTCTGGTAATTCTTTTCCTCCATTTGCCGCAGCTATATTAAGCATTTAAAATGTCTGCCTCTAGTGAAGCCTCCAGTCAGCACGGTTGAGAGACCGGTTAATTGCAACACATTGCACATGCTGGCTCAATGGTATTGCAGGTTCAAATCTTCATCGGTCATTTGTTCTTTTGTCCTGCTGTTGTTATAAAGATTTTCAGCCATACATGCACACTTTTTTTTTTTTTTTTTTTTTTTTTTTTTTTTAAAAACCTGTTTCCCCCCAAACCTTACAAAGTATCAAAGAATTTCTATCTTTCTACCATTGGAAGAATCCTTTGCTACGCTTACGCGCTTCGTCTGTTACAAAAAGATGTCTAACCACCGTGTTACGGTAGGCACCCTTGCCTCCATTGGACTAAGACACCTGCTGGTAACGTCTGGAAAATAATCAAATGTAGACTCTGGAAGAGTTATGTCCCTTCCTTTGACAACCATATAGAGTTATGTCCCTTTCTTTGACTTCATTATAGTTCATCTTAATTTTAGTTGTTTTTCATCGCAGCAACTCGGATAAAATATTTGAAAAAAAGGGATGATTGATGATCATCCCTTTTTTTTTTTCAAATATTTTAATTAATCATCCCCAACATGGCATGCTGCCAAAAGACGTTGGTCACATGACGGTTTCTATTGAGTGACTAACCAGACCAGTTTTAATTTATTTTACTTTTAAAGGACATTTTTTAACTGTTAAATAAACAATAACATTCACTTCATTCAGTCTAATGCCCGTATAAAGATTATTAATATAGGTAAAAATAGAAAGGTTAAGTATTTATCTTGTCTATTTTTTAAAATCTTTCACTTGTATTCACAGTATCGTGGAGACGGTGGTCGCATTATTTTGTCCTTCCAATTTATTCTCCTTTATTTTGCTTTATTCATTATAATCCACTTCTGGCTTGCTAGGCCCATTAAAGCTTCTCCAGAGCCTTGTTAACTGTACATTTTGGGGACATGTTCCCTACTCTGTTCTTTGCCAGCCTCTCATGACTGGACAAGGGGTTGGACTTTAAAGGTTTGATTTCAGAGTTGTCTGTTTCTTAGACTGGTTGTCAACTATGGCTGAAGAGTCCAGTCTATCCTGCTATTTACCCATAGCCTTTAAGAGATGGGTTCGTGCCTTTCCCAAGGGCATTAGTGCAAAGTGAATACAAACAGTCTCAGCTGGAATTTGAACTCAGTTTGCCAATTCCATTTTCCCTGCTGCTAACTGTTAGCCCACCCCCATCTCATGTGACCCCCTAAAATATAATTTCTTGTTCTGCTTAAAAATGTTCACTTTGTACTTGCATAAATATGGTAAGGATTAAAATGTAAAAATTGTCTGTTTCCCTCCTAGAATAATCTTGTCGGTCTGTAAGTTACTCTTTGGGAAAGACTACTGTCGACAAGACTGGCTGCTGTACAGTCAAACTCCACTCCAACTTCTATTCCGACTGAAGATGATTACTGCAACTTTTGTATTGTATACAGAATAGATAAAAAAATTATAAAAATGTATTTATTTATTAGAATGAAATGAGCCGTTGCGTATCTGTATAAGTTTTCCTTAATATCTAAGACTTGTCACTAAGACAGCTTCCTGGCAATCAGTTGGTCGTGAGTTCAAATCCCGGTAGGGGTATATGAATTTTACATATTGGTTTACACCCCTAATTTTGGTGAGGTTCTTGTTCTTGTTATGGTAGAAAAACAAAGTCAACTCCAGACTTTGTACTGGAGTTTGACAAAAAATTCCATTCTGAATTTTGTTGTAACTAAAAAGAAGGGCATCTGGCTGTAATATCTATTGGAAATCTGTTGTCAGTGAATTAGCAGGGATATTGTCTGTTAGGCAATATTGTGGTTTATTTAATTGTTTGTTTGTTCCTGTACACTGATTGTGGAGCATAGGGCTGCAACACTACCATGCCAGCGGACTCTGTTCTGGGCAACACCCCTCAGCTGGGTCCATGTCAGTTCGGCTGCCTTTCCTGACTGATCTTCTCCAGGTCGGCATTGCCCTCCCAACTCTTCTCTTCCCCTGTCAATTCCAGTCCATCACTTGAACTGATTTCCTACTCTCAAACAGGGTTCTCATGTTCCAGGTCCTGCTTACCTTTGTCATTAGGTTTTTTGGTGAACTGGCCCTTTTCACCAGCATTGCATCATGAGCTCTTCTGAGGAGAAATCTTCCCGTCCTGCCTCTCCAGGCTGGGACAATCACTAGGGGTGATGCTGCTGCTGCTGCTGCATCTTCAGTACCAAATAGGTTTTACGGGATTGATGCTAGCTCCACACAAAACCCTTCTCCTTTACCTGGGCTTGGGACTGGCAAGATAATCAAAAAAGAACATATATTTTAAAATAATAATACTTGAAGCAAAATATAAAGTTTGTCATTTCATTTTAAATAAGCTCCGATCAGGAGTCCGTGCTGGGTGATAAGTAGTTTGGCAGCATTTTTAGTAAAATATATTCACTAGAATGACAAAATGCAAATTTTGATCGGTTGAAACAAAATGCAAGTTTTTATTGGACAATATATACGTGAGCATATCTAGAACCGATTGCCATCACTGACGGCTGAGATACCGAAAGAAAATCTGCCGATTTAGCTCTTCTGGGGCTAGATCTACCTCTTTCTTTCTGCAGGGGAGATAACTAGCACATCTATGGTCTGATTTTCAGGCTTGTTCATTCAGCTCTGCATTGAATTTTAAGTTGGACACTCTAGAATGAAAAAGAAATTTCCCTAATGTTGACCTCCCCACAACTTTGCACCCATATCAGAACTCACATGGCTGGGTTTCATGCCTTTTTATTTATTTTATTTAATATATTATGGAAAAAATTAATATTTTCTTTTACTTTTTTTTCAGGACTGTCCCGAACCATGTAAGAAGAAGAAAACAATTCCTCGCATCACTTGGCCGTAACGAGAGAGAGAGAGAGAGAGAGAGAGAGAGAGAGGAAGCAGCTGTCTGAGGCAAAGTGTTTAATTTGGTCTGCCATTGTTGACTCTAGACTCTAGACTACAGACTACCTGACCCCTCCCCTGCACCCTTAGGGTGTTGGTCAGGGGGACTAGTGTCTCAGTTCACAATGGACTTTCTTGTCTTTCTGCAAAGGAAATATGTCAGGAAGAGGCTAGTCAATGAAACCATCATCCCCCACTCCCCAAACATTCCCATAATCCTCCCTCCTCCCTTCAGCTGTTGTCCGTCAATTAACATCTGGCGGGGTCGATAGATGGAGGGTAGGGGAGTTTAGTTGAACAATCAACCATTCATGAACTTCATTTTACTTTTATTTATTTTAATTTTTTATTTTACAAACTGCTACTAATCTAGTGCTGTACCGGACCATTTATCCGGCAAGCTTAGGACCAGGGGTGACCTGGATCTGGCCCAAGGTTTAATAAATACTTGAAATATAAAATAAACTATGACAAATAAAGACCAAAATTGTATTTGAAATATGCAAATGAATCCACATCTGAAACAGTCTGTTTGATCTTTATTAATTCACTTTTTCCTCAATGGGTGACAATTTTGCAACAAGTCTGTGGTCAATCCTAATTTCTGTGGTGAACCAGATTCCAAGCTAGCCGGATAAATGGACCGGTACTGCAGTAAAATCAATATGACAGATACACTATCAAATAAATAAATTGACAAATGAATTTCTCTATAGATTGACAGATACATTTCTACATAATGACGGATACACTTCCAAACAAATAGATTGACAAATGAATCGATTAGCACAGTCCCTCTTGTATTGACACAGACATTTCTCTATAGATTGACAGATACACTTCCACATAATGACAGGTACACTTCCAAACAAATAGATTAACAAATGAATCGATGAGCACAGTCCCTCTTGTATTGACACAGACATTTCTCTATAGACTGACATATTCAGGCAAAGACAAGTTTTCACTCTCGAAAGTCAGATACACAACTACTGAGAGAAATGTTGACTCCACAGTAAGCCAAGTTTTCAAATACTGATGTATGCAAATTCACATGTTGACAGATTTCAATACATAACGAAACATTGCAAATAGTGTGAGAAATATGAATCCTTCCTAGGAAATTATTGCTCTGAAAATCATACACACACACGCTGTAAGTCAAAGCTGTAAATAAACAATGTAAAGAAAGCAACCAAGCCCAAAAAAAAAAAATGCAACGTTAGTTGATTTTTGATCCGCGTTGCGGTTAGAATGCTTACAGTCAGATTAACTCTTTTTCCCTGCTGATTGACTCACTCAACAGACTTTCATATTGCTGACAAATGCATCAGGTTATTATATTTCAATATTCATATTTGCTGAAGAAGGCATGAAATCTCACAGACATGCAGGGTGTCTCCCAAGACAATCAGCCAAAAGAAATTCGATACAGGTCCCCACCCCACTCTTCATTCTTATGAAATCTTTTGTAGATGTGATTATCAATAATTTGTATGTATCATCGTTCTCAGCTTTATACCCTTGCCGATGTAGTCGTGGGGATAGGTACAAATGGGCGATTTTTAGTAAGACCCACTTCCGGCTTGCCAGGACTGTCAAAGCTTTCTACTTGCTTATGACACCTGGTATTCCCTAATGGTCACCCATCTAGGTACTGACCAGGCTCGACGTTGCTTAACTTCGGTGATCTTATGAGAACCGGTGTATGCAACGTGATAGGTTCCTCAATCCTATTCCTTGTGCTGAGTGCTTAGCAAAGAGGCATTGGGTACCATTTTTAAAGTCTTTGGTATGACTTGGTGGTTGATTGAACCACGGCCTACCGAACCTGAGGTGAGCCCTTTGCCACTGGGACATGGTGATCGTTACTATTAATTTAGTTGGGTAAATTTATTGAGCATTCTCAGACCCCCAAAATAATCTTCTATGTCTGCAAGTTTTACACTAAGCGTAATACCCTTATGAGCTGTCTTACGCTTTACTGATACCTTTGTACACATCCTGCTAATGGATGCACAAAATAAATCGAGATAAAGCACAGATGCTCACAGACCCAGTTGAAAACTATGGCGGCTTGTGGTCTTCTGTCAAAGCAAAATGGCATAAAGTGAACTTTCCTAAAGTGGGAGATACCTGTATTATTGTTTTTTGGTTTATTCGATTTTGGGACATTCTGTCTCTGTCTGTGTGTGTGTGTGTGTGTGTGTGTTACATAGATCGGAAGCAGCTCCTCATCAACATGTAACGTTTTATTTCATAAATACTTGCACATTTTTCCTAATTTTTATATCTGCGGGGGTGGGTCTGATCAATCAAGATAACGTTACTTTTTTTTTTTCTGTCATAACTAGAGAATATGCTTCAAAGAGTTTTTCGGTCATTTCAACTGAGGCTGAAAGAAATGAAGATTTTTTAGCTACTCCATTACGAGATTTCTAGCTTGTTGGTTATGCTTTGAACCTTGCAGCTGTCGTATCGCACTCTAAACAATGGTACAACATACTAAACCTGCTTCTACATCTATCAACAGCCTTGACAGAAATAATGTTGCTCACCACATTTTTTTTTTCCTTAACAAACATGAAGAAATTTCTTTTTGCTGCATTTTTTTTTTTTTCCTTACTTGGTTACCCTCCCCCCCAAAAAAAAGAGTCCCTCTCTTTACATACAGATAGTACACCTGAAGAAGGCCATAGAATGGGTCGGCCGACACGTTGTGGGGACAACAAGAAGAATGAGTTATGGTCTGAAAAACTCTTTGGATATAAATGTCTCCTCTCCTCAAAATTATCAACAATATCATTTACAACTCATTCTAAACAATCAAGCATAAATATTATGAAGTTGGAGAAATTCTAGGATTGATACCGAGGAAAAAAAAAAAAATCGTTTTTATGAGTAGCTGCTTCCATAGCATTCCCCATGTGTTAAAAAAGTTGATTCACTCTCGTTGATATTTAATCGTGGGCAAAATGGCTAAATTGGAAGGAAGGAATTCTCACTTCAAATTCATTACTGCATTTAATTTATACAAAGACTTCAGTCCAGAGTTGCCAGATTGTGCTACCAGGGTAAATAATCTGAACGTTATATCCAGCATTAGAATAGCATAGGAATTTGAAAATCGAGCATGTCAGGGTGCAGAGGTTCAATACCAGCCTTCAATAGAGATAAAAGGCTTGAGGCTGGTATTGAACATCTGCCTCCAGACTCGATTTCTGAATACAACACTATTCCAATGTGTGTGTTGGGGAAAGTCTCTGAGATAAAGTTTGGATTACTTCCCCTTGTATCCCAATCTGGCCACCCTGCTCCAGTCTGTAAGACTTCATTGTTACTCGTTTATTTCATGGTATGAGTGTTTACCATCTGATTCAGATGCCTGGGTGGATGTGTTGTTGTTAGTCTTTGAGTATACACGGAAGAACTGACCATGCGGAACTTATTGTGCAAGCACTTTTGGTCCAGGCTTTTCTTCTTCTGTAATTATAATAAAAGATTTATTGTGATTCCTGTTGTCATATCTTTCTGATAATTGATTTTCTAGTTAAAAACAAAACTTTGGCAATCTTTTGTTTTATGTCAGCAAAGTCACAAAGGTAAGATAACTGATCTTTTTTTCTTTAATGAAAATGCACCAACACGTAACATTGCGTGGAAGCGATCGAAGGTTGTATATCTGTTGCAGTTATATATAATATTTCTTTTTTTAAATATTTATTTTTTATTTACACTGTGAATACCTGGAAACTGGATTTCTTCACTTGTTTAAGATTAAAATTATTCAGAGTGAAGTACGGTGGCGCTTGGGTCTATGATTGGCTTTGCGACTAATGAGGTCCAACCATGGTGACTATATACACTTTTTAAAAAAAATCTTTTTTTTTTTTTTTTTTTTTTTTTTTTTTTTTTTTTTTTGGAGATCACATTTTTGTTAGATCAATCACTCTTACAAGATCTTTTTCACAAGTCTCCCATATTGAAGATGATTTTTTTTCTTCACAATAGCCTGTTATGTTTCGCTCGGACCAGTAATTTATAATTACAAAAGAACAGCAATGAAACCAAGAATTATAAAACGCCAACCCACACAAAATAAATCAAGATGCTCACAATCACACTCAATGGATTTTAATCTTAAGTGAAGAAATCCAGTTTCTTGTCATTCGCTGTGTAAGTACTGCAGCAGATACCTTTTGGTCGCTTTCACGCGATGTTACATGTTGGAGTATTTTCATTAAAGAACAAAGATCAGTTATCTGCCAACCTAAAACTTGTCTCTTAATATATTTTGTTTAAAGATCATTTTAAAATGCCTCTGATTAGCAGATAGCTAGTAGACAGACCACTACAAATACTTGTATATATTTATGACACTAGACAAAATAATTCCTGAAAAGCCTTTTTCATCTAACACTTATCAAAGGAGAACCATCAGATGTAATCCAGATTTGAAATCACGTCCCGACATTGTCTCAAATCATGATGCCTTGGAGTGTTCTAAAAGACGTCATGATTTGTGACGTGATTTCAAATCTCCTAAATGATGTTTTTCTCAAATCTGGATTACATCTTATCCTTTGATAAGTGTCAGACAAAAAAGGCTTTTCAGGAATTATTTTGTCTAGTGTCAGATATATATATGTTGTAAATATATACGAGTATTTGTAGTTTCTGTCTAATATGTATCTACTAATCCCAGACATTTTATAATTCATTTATAGTTTTAACTTGGGTATCAGATTTATTACTGTAGTATTATACTGATCTGTGTTTCTTCACGCCAATACGAGAGAGAGAGATGTCTTGCTGCGGGTTGACGGCAGTTGAAAATTCTGTGGAGGGAAATTAATTTCGGAGAAAAAACTTGCCAACATGGTGGGAGAGCAAGACGACAAATCGGGAACTTCATTTTAAAATCTGGGTTCTTTTTATTCCCGTCTATATAGCTTCAATTCCGGGCTGGTTCGCGGATCACTTTGGGACGTTGAATTCTGCTTTTCTGAATCATTACCAGTGTGGTAGTAATTAAAAAATCAAAGCTTCTATGGTAATGGTAGATTGATATGGGCCTTTGGTCATGTATGCCCGCAAACACAGTGCATTTCGTTACATTCCTTTTTCAGATTTACTGAATTAAGCTTTTGATGTCGGCCTATGCGAATTCAAGTTGTCGATTGCTCCGCAAAAATAATAAAATGAATTTTCATTTAAACAAAATGTATTAACCTATAAACTGCGAATGACTGAAATTTCCGTCATTGCAGTAAGTGTAATAACTATTCCTCTTCATCACCTGCCAAAGGCTAAGAGCCAAGTTTCAACCAATTTCACTTAGGAAATAAACATTTGCAGCAAATATGGCAGTAACTGTATATATGTGATTACTCATGTCATCCGATTCAGTTTGCTTGATCATTTTAATTTGCTTGCTGTATTTTTTAATTTGCTTGGGTAAAAAGTATAGAATGAAACAGAACTAGCTGGAGATAAAGGAGTGTGAAAGAGATTAAATACAATAAACTGGCTGGACAGCTAAAGGTTTACTAATTTTGCATCACTTTCACAGCAGTTATAGTATGTGTCGGTCAACTGATAGAATATAAATTACAATTTCAAGAAAATCTGCAATTGTCTAGATTTCTTGGACACATGGAAATAAAAGCAGAAGAAATGGCAGCAAATGAGATATCTGAACAAATTTTTTTTTTTTTTCATCCGAATATTGTTATTGCAACTTGTTGGAGTCATAAATTTCATGTGAAAAACTATAATTTGAACAACTGGTAAAGTGTCTACTGAATTGAAAACATGAGTCTCTTAACCACTGGGGACAGATATTTTTGTGTAAAATATCTCATCAACCACTCCAAAACAATGATTGCTTTCACTGCCGCTGCCTTTTTTAAAAAGAAATTTTTTTAATCTCCCACTTGTATTAGAGGTGTTGTTCTCTCTGTCCGTTTTTCTCCTTTATTTTCCTTGAACAATTATAATCCACTTCAGGCTTGCTAGGCTCATTAACCGAATGTTTTCCTAATTCTGTTCTCACGATGCTGGACAAGGGGTTAGACTTTCCCGGTTTGAATTCAGTTCTCTCTCTCCTATACTGGTTGCCAGCCAAGGCTCAGGAACCCAGTCTGCACTGTTATTTACCAATCGCTGGGAGGAGAAGAGATGCATTCATGCCTTTCCCAAGGGCATTAGTGTGAAGTGAATGCAAACTGCCTCAGCTGGAGTTTGAACTCTGTTTGCTGATTCCATTCTCTGTGCTGCTAACCATTAGGCCACCCGCACACCATTTTCAGGTTACGTGTGAAAAACAATTAATTTGTGCAGCTGTTTGCATTCACTTCACACTAATGCTCCTGGGAAAGGCATGGATGCATCTCTTCTCCCAGCGATTGGTAAATAACAGTGCTGACTTGGCTCTTCAAAGTGAGTCTACTGAATTGAAAACATAAGTCTGTTAACCACTTGGGACTGAGATATTTTTTTTATGACATTAGTGAAATATCTCGTCAGCCACTCCAGGACAACCATTGCTTTCACTGCCACCTTCACCGTCTACAAATTGTCTTGAACAACTATCCGATTCCCTTCCAGTGTAAGATGACCCAGAATTAAGAAATGTCTTGAGTTATCTTATCAGCTGCTCCCAAATAGTTAAAGCATCCATTGGAACCACTTGACTTTTAGTGAAAGAATGTTCGTATTTTCCCGCATGCCACCTCTGCTTAAATTCTGTCATGTTGTTTTTAAATAAAAATGAAAAAAATTGTTTAAAAAAAAAACGTTGGCTTTTGTCTGCATTTTCAATAAATAGGAGAACGCTAGAGCAGTTGTAGTTTCGGGTCCTGGCGAGGGCAGATGACATCTCTTCACTCCAACGTGAACCCCAGAATGCACGTTGGAGATGCAACTGCTTTGAGTGTGGCTAAAACAGGCAACTCTAAAAGAAATAACCAATCTAGTCTTACCTTAGATCGTCTGGGGCCAAGTATTCCAAAACGCACGTGAGGAGAGGGGGAAACAAAACCCACTGACTGAATTTACTCCCCCGACAGCGCGAGTTGTTTATTCAATTCAGATGGCCAACAGAAACTGGTAATCAACTCAAACTTGATGGCGAAAAGTTACTCAAATCACAGTGACGTAAACTGTACGTCTGATTCAACAGACCAATTACCACCGAACAGAAAAACTCGCTAGAGCTTGCCTTTAGCCTTTAACCTTTAACCTTCACCGAATCGGCCTCCTCCATTCACATGTACATCTTTCATTCCATCTCGGACGTCACACGAACGAGAACTCAAACCACATTGAGAAAATCCATTATGCCGTCTCAGTTCGAAGACGTAAAACAAAAAAAATATTACTCGAATTAGAAAGAGAGTCAATCTTCCCCCTTATTTCGACACGTGATAAGAGAAAAGAGACGAATATGTCTTCCTTACTCTTGTTTTAACACGGTGATAAAAGGGAGTCAAAGAAAGAATGTTTTTCTATAAGTATTTAATTCTCGAGCGAAAATAACATTGGTCAGAAAATACAAAGAGTATGAAAGAAAAACAAACGAATACGTCGTAGAAAGGAAAGAATGTACTTTCTAAGGAAGCTTTGTATTTAGGAGTAAAGCGATATCGGACGTTAATTGGCTACTTGACTGCAAAGATAACAGATCAAGTGCCTTTCTTCTCCGCCGTCCCCCAAGATTGGGCCACTCCCTTCTTGTTGTATAGTGGGGTGAAGATCTGTTGGGTCCAGGAAAGAAAGTAGACTTGAAAGTTGTTTGTAAAAATATCCGGACATTTTTTTAATTTCATAACATACATTTCGTCGGCCGGAGAATGAAGAGTGGGAGAGATAAGGGTGCCGAGAGACCATTCCCAACAGGGGAACTTGGTTTTATGCCTTCCCAGAACTCTGTTCGGGTCTGAGTTATCTCCGTCTCTTCTGAGCTTCCTCTTCTCGGCTCTGAGCTTTATGGGGTTTCGAACGCCCACACTTGTGTGTTCAACATCCTGTTTTCGGGATGCATATTTTCTAAGGTGACTGGAGTCACTTCCAGTTCCGCACAGGTGTTTGGCCCGGAAATGACCATTCGTGACAGTATATCATAACATTCTGCTACCTCCACCAAGCCACCACCCGCGTCTCTCCCTCCCTAAGCCTTGAAAAGAATACGTTAGTATTTCGACCATTACAATCTGTAGAATCAAAAGAAAAACAATCTGTGGTTATTTCTGTTTTGAATTTGACAGCGTGAGATCATCAACGAACGACAATCATTCGATCTTCATTGACGGCCAAAGACGATCATTGGACACTTCGATCAATCAGCGAATCCCTACAACAGAATACTCAGAATTAGCAGATCACTTTGCCTACACATCTTTCTTGCTGAGTCATATAATGCAAACTAATTTCTGTGTAGCTTTCATACTATAACCACATCGTTAATCTGCGGTTGGAAAAGCCGGTAACGTCTCGTTTACATTATTTTTCGTGACACATGTCCCAGTAGACATCTAAATGAGATCTAGGGGACACATATATCACTGTAGTCATAGAAACCTCGGGATCTATGTCCCAGGAGCCTCCAGAAGGTTATCTTCCTATATTTTACATCTTCCCTGTATAAATTGTGGAAAACTTGAGATAATCTCATTTGTCATAAACAACTAGGAGGATGCGTGTGGCCTCTAAATTGCCAATACTAACAGTGGATATAGCAGCAAATTTGATGCCTCTGTAATTGAGAGCTATTTTATAATGAATGGTTTGGCTTCGTGGACGAAGATTTTGGGAGGGTTTTCCACGATTATGGGATCCCTAAGTAGCGGGCCCATGTACACAAAATATCCCTTCAGCCTGCGTAATGAAGTTGAAGTGCGACGTGCGTAGGGCTGACCCCACCCTTTAAACTAAGGGTGTGCATCCTATGGTCCACCGAGCAAATACCCGAGTTAGCTATAGGGGTCTCTCACTCCTTCGTGGGAGTACTCCGACATGTATGGCCGACCTGGGTAGTTACACCACAGGACGTGAACACTCCGTAATTTATATTATAATGATCCGATTTCTGTGTTTGTATATGTTTGTTACCCTAAAACAGCAAAAACGTAGTGCAATCTTTGTTAGCGCAATACCGTTAAAATGCTCTAACTTGGAGAGTAAAGCAATTTTCAGTCCAATCGGACCACCGGTTCCAGAGTAATTTTTAATTAAACATTTTAGGTCAACAATAAGGAGAAATGAAAGGGCGGGGTAAGAAATGAAATAATAATGAAGATCTTCGTTGTTCCATTGTAATTGCAATTGTTCCGAATTTATATGCCAATCCTAAGCAAAAGCTGTGAGTTCAACGATTTCATGATGATCTCTTTTCTCAACGAGTGTCACAGCATGATAAAAATAAGGGAAAACAATGCTGGCTGCTACAGGGTCAAACCCCACTCCTACTTCTATTCCGACTGAAGATGATTACTATAACTTTTGTATTATATATAGAATAAATAAATTCGTAGTTACGTAAGACTTGTCAGTTTGGTTTAGTTGATAAGAGAGCTGGCTACCAATCACTTTCAAATGTTAATTTTATAAATGTATTTATTTAATAGAATGAAATAAGTCCTTGCGTATTTCTAACATAAATTTTCGTAGATATGTAAGACTTGTCAATTTAGCTCAGTCGGTAAGAGTGCTGCCTACCGGGGGATGCTAATTTTACATATCGGTTTGGTTTAACGGTAGAAAATCAACGTCAACTCCAGACAATTCCACTGTCTTGATCACGGCATGAGCAATTACAATTTCTGTTAACTTTCAACTGAAGAACTACCGTTAAAGCTATATCATGGCACAAGGTCTTTGCTTTAGAGTTCTGCTGAGTGTGCTGGTCCCATGATTATCTTATGATCCCATTACATGTGTCATACAATTTAATTGATCTGCGCGGTCTCTTATACAATATTATATTTTATCCTTGATTCTAACTCATGAAGTGTACTAAGTGACATCTAATGAACATCCTGGCGCAGTCATGTGACTGCGTGTCAATTTGCCTACGCAGAATCCCATATAATGTTCCTTCAAGTAGAAATGGACCTGGGTTCTATATTCACTGTCAATATTGACAAATAGTGGTCATTGATTGAATTACTTAGACTTAGAATTCCATTATGTCGCAAGATTTATACAATTTGATCAGTGTATATAAACCCGTGTTTGTCTCCCTAAAACAAACCAGTCTTTAAAGGGTGGGGGTTATTTAGCTCAGACACTTGCTATAAAGTAAGTGTATTCATCTCGCAATACATTAACAGTAATTTTCTGTCTTAGTGGGTCCTCCTTGAACCTTAGTGGCTATGGATCCGCATTCGGAAAGTCTTGCTTTCAGTCTCCCCAGAGCGCAGGCATGGGCAAGGGTTTTATGGAAGACCATGCAACATGTCCCCCCTCTCCACGCACTGATCATGTCCAAGGGAAGGGCAAGGGCCGATACAGATTTGTACCAGAGTTGCCAGAACGAGGCTGAAGACAACGTCGGACAGACTCAGGGATTCCAGCCCCAGGTTTTGAATTCAGAGTTGTCTTTCTCCTAGACTGGTTGCGTCGTCGCTAACCGTTATGCCACCTGCGCCCTCTTCTCCTTCAATCTGATCTTGTGTTAACGTTGACCCAGTTCTCCTAATATTTCTTCGAAGGACACAATAATATCTTGACAATGGTTAATCACACTTTCTTCAGACGTGCAGGCATACAACCCATGGATCTTATGTCAGCATTATTGAAGTCATTGACACAGCGAGAACTGTAGGCGGCATTGCAACTGCTTGTTCAGATAAGAAGAAAGTGGCATTAATTCTCAATGTCAGCCAATCATTTTCAAGACATTATTCACCTACGACGACATTTGATCTTGTCATATGCATTTCCTCGCAGTTCGGGTATTGTGACCGGTTTACAACTATTATTGGTAGGTCTACTAAATCTAACTTCAGTGAAAAATAAATAAACTAGAAATCCCATACATCAATCAACGTCATACACTAATTGAACACTGAACGAAATTCAGTTTATAGCTACGACGACGGGGAGGTAACTGTAAGTTTCGCCTTTCCGTATTTCGAACTACTGCTTACCTCTTCTTATGTGAAAAACTACCCAAAAGAAATTCCTGGATCCACCCCAAAATTTAACCAATTCTTTCTTAGCCCATGCCTTCCACAAAATGTCATTAAAATCCACTGAGAACTTGTGGAGATATTGTGTAGACAAACAGACAAACATTGGTGAATGCATAACCTCTGTCCAACTTTGTTGGCAGAGGTAAATAAAACAAACAAACAAATAAAAAGACGCCTTCTCAAAGGGTTCAGGTTCATGCCTGCTCATATCTATCTATCTATCTATCTATCTATCTATCTATCTCGGTCTGTCCATCTCTCTCTTTCTCTCTCTCTCTCTCTCTCTCTCTCTCCCGCTATTATAGTTATTTGTATCGTGTGTAAATATTTCATTACATAAAACTCAATGTCCCTTTGTTTGTTGGTTTGTTGATTTCTGTCACGCTAAAGCAAACAGAAAGAGGGGAATGGTAAAGCAAAGCTTGTGTCAGTGTGTTCGCATACGCAAAAGCACACAGCTATGTATGTGTTCGCGTCTACATCACTACTACTACCGCTGCTACTGATGTCTTCGTAATAGAAAGAAAACAAATATCGGCATCTCTGATTTTTCAGGAATAAAACTGATGTTTTTTTCATATTAAATTATCATATTAAGAACTTTTGTTTCTTTTTACCCATTTCTGTTGCCTTATTGTTTTAAAATTATTAAAAAGTTGTAGGAAATTTAGAGAAAAATACATTTCGTTCAAGGTATGCGTTTTTTTGTTTGCAAACACGTTTATACTAAAATATATATTTGTATAATTTACTCATACGTAAATAATTCCGTCATTTTTGACGGGTACTATGCTAGTCAATTTTGTAATAAAGATGCAAAATTTAATTAGTTTTTATTAATTTAAAAAAAATTATTGGCCTTTTAAAAACATGCTTTTCGGTAAATTTGTACTCATAATGTTTGAGTGTTTAATAACAAATGTCATTATCAACCGAGCCACACCCCGACTCAACAGACATCAGCCTTGAACGTCCCAGAAACATTAAATGAAACTTAAGGACTCCTTGCTTTTTGAAACCTGAATCTTCTCAGGGTGTAAACGACCGGTGCCAGTCGTCCCCACACAAGAACTGCGCGTCCCCACCACTGTCCCATTTCTTGATACGTAATGTTTATGTTCAGGAGTTCCTTGGCACGAACATTTTTCCATTCAATGTTCACTCTGTCTCGCTTTTTAGGTGAGCCAATTACATCATGCAAAGCGATTTTTGTTCCGGTGTAGTGAGTGATATTTTCTAATTGCTTATGTGTAAAAAAAAAGGTAAAGAAAATGGCTATTATTCCTATCAAACGTTGCCTTTTTCACCAGGACAGTGATATTTCGAAATTCACCTATTTCCAATTGTACAAAGAGAAAATTTGCATATTTTATTGACATTTAAAAAAATCACATTTATTTCGAAAAAAACAAAAACAAAACCCAGCAACATATGAATCTAAATTCACTAAATTACACTAATGTTAAACAAAAGTGACCACAGAACATTTATAAGTGGGTAGTTTGTTAATATTCACGATTGTACTGTGAATCCCTTTCACAAACCAGACCCCAAAATATAATCTCCTATGTCCTGGTTATATGTTCCTTGTTAGGAAGTCCAGCATATCTTGGTGGAAGCGCTCACCTTGCTCCTCCGAATACACTCCAATGTTTTCATTAAATTTATCAAGATGAATGTCAAGGATATGAACTTTGAGGGACAGTTTGCAGCCCACTTCACCATAGTTCTTGTACCAAGCTGCTTTCACCTTCCTAAAGAGCTTCTTAGGGAATTCCTTGCTCTCCAGGATCTTCTTTATCTGTGGTTCGACCAAGACACCGGCTTTGACCTTTGCCCCAGAATGTACTCTGCTAAGATGTGCGAAGCGTATAAGGCATATTTCGGCATGTCTATCGGGGATCAAGTCAAATTCTAGGCACCTCATTTCACCTGCAATGTAACAGTGTCAAGACCTTGCTTAGACACCTTGTAGTATAATGAATACGGTTGGGAGGTCATCGGAGAATTCAAAATGGTGGCATTCCTAATGGGCTTCCAAGGCGGTTTTATCAAGTTTCCCACCTATCTTTGCCTTACGGGCAACTGGCGCACTACGAAAGGCGTGACTGTCGCCCGAATTCTATGTGAGGATGAACAACTTCAAGGGGGAGCCACCGGTTGGCCTCAGGTAGTGCTGATGCCACCACTGCACATCAAATGAGGCCTTATGAAACAATTCGCCACAGCTCTAGGTAAGGCGTTTGCAGCCTTCAAGTACCTTCTCTAACCTGTCTGAGGCAAAATAGGTAAATTACAAAATATCAATGTTCTGATCACAAAAGCAAAGTTTGAGGGGAATAATAGCTATTTTCTCTACGTTTTAGACATAGTCAATCAGAAAATAATACTTATTACCCAGGAACAAAAAATCTTAAAAAAAGGTTGCACATTGTTATCAAATACAGGTATCCCCGCTTTTTGAAAGTTCGCTCTCTCTCGCCTTTTCGCTTTTACGAAAAAAAAAACGTTTGTTTTGTAGCAAGTCGTTATAGAAACAGCGCTCACCATCTTCCCATCTCTCCTACATGCAAGTCTTCTGTACCTCTCACCACCCCAACCATTGACGACTCAGCCTTACATACTATCATCACCATTTTTGGGGACTGGGAACGCTTAAAAAATGTTCCCGTATAAATTAATGGTAATTGCTTATTTGCTTTACGCCATTTCGGATTACGAATGTTTTTTTTAAATAAGAAAGCTTTACTTTCGGAAAGCGGGAGAAACCTATATATGCGTATATTCAATGCGTCTTCTTTTCTTTTTTTCGAGACCAGGTTTATTGCTTATAGATATTTATTTACTAAGCTTAGTTTAGTCTGGTACAAGGCTATATTAGTGGGCGCTCAGTGAAGTTTGAAATCACTTCACCGTAGTACTGGTCAGCCTGACCAGTGAACCTTTATTAGACGGGGTCTGTTTCAGTCATTCTATGTCGTTTAGTCGGACTAGTTTCCTCGTCTTTGTTGCTCATTCTTTCACAACGTTTCGGCCATCTACCCTCCGGACTTCCTCTTGTGAACACAACAGACCAGACGGACGCAGATGTGGTTCAAATAGCCAAAGGGGTTTTACCTCATGAGGCGTGGTACTGCTCTATGTTGTCAAGTCAAGGGGGCTTAGGATCCATCCCGGGACCTCAAGTCATGAGCTCTTATGTCCTTGCGACAATCGTTGCGAGGACATAAGTGAATCTTTGGGTTCATTCCTGCCGCACACGTTCGCGTGTGAGGTTCCCCCACATTAAACCGACCTTGTATCACATCCTGTCCACGTGAGGGCACGGGTAAATAGGAACAGACACCCGATGAAGGCAGGAGGGTACATGGTCCGACTAAACCACATACAATGATTCTGATATTAAGTCTTTTAATTATTCTTTCTATCCATCGGATTATTATCTTCATCTTTGTTGTTTTTAACGCAACATTTCAGACCCTACGCGAAGCAGTTTTTGAAAATTGCTTGTTTAGATGTACATGTTACTGGTTCAACAACCAGTTTTGAAAAATGTCGAATCCTCTAACACATTTCTTTAAACTTGATAAAAAAAAACAGCTTCATTTTCTTTTCAAAAGGTCCAGGAAACTCATTTCTTGTGAAAAATAGTTCTCTTCTTCTGCATGGCCATTAATTTCTGCTCGACTGTAATTATTTTGCAGTGTTAAGGCCGTGGGAAAAAGCCACACGAGGTTATCCGAATGTAAATATGAGTTATAGCAAGAATATTCTAATCCTGTCAAATGTTTAACTTTGGGACTTTATTACCAAATTACATAAATAAAGTGTTCTCATCTGAATACAATCATAAATGAACCCGTGTGTGGTAAGGCAACTTGCAGCAATAGATTCACTTTCCTCTGGGAAAGTGTACAGATACTGGAAACGTTAGGCACACTTTAGGTAGATACAGAGACGTGCCGTCTGGGTAAGCAAGGTAGACAGTACCTACCCCCACTAAAATTATAAAGGTTAATTATTAAATATAAAAAGTGAATGATTTTCAATTCATTGTAGATTTGTAACTAAATGCAATAAATTCAATTTATAATTCAGTAAACGGTTATTATTTTTATCATATTATATCGACATAATCCTGGTTGGCCGATTGTTGAATATACTTGCGTCATTGTTGGTCTCTGGGTGCACAAAGTAATGAATAACTTCTGGTTACTTGAACCGTAATTCTAGGTCACAGTGTGTCGCTCAGGAACGACTTGTGTCTTCTCTCCCACTCCCGTTCACAATGATTCGACCTTTCTTTCCAGAAAGAGACTTTCTTCAAAAGTGCGACTTCGCACAAAAACTCTACTTAAACCTCAAGACGATACTTAAAACTCCAAGCTCATCGACTACTCGAATGTACTTCTTCATTTATACACATGGTCCTTGTTGTGTTGGGCTAACACTAACGGAGATATATACCTAGAATTATCTCCCTTGCGGCAGCCTATCATGACGGAATTGAGTTTCCGGTCATGCGCCGTTCTAACGGAAAATAAAGAGAGCACACACGTGGAGAAAAGGTGAGGTCGCTTTTCCTCCGAGCGTGAGCAGTTAAACAACATATTTGTCTTCGTCCTTTGTTCCTTTGCTTCATCTTCCTTTTCAGTGAGATTCCCACGAGCTGGGAGACACTACAGCCCTCCCCGAATCAGAAGTGGTAGGAGGCGACGTCACAGTAGTAGTGAGAGTTTCTGATTAAAAATGAACAAAGAAAACAAATCCTGATTGTTGAATCGGATGATTAACACAATTTCGCTAAACGAAACCAACAAAATTTATAAAAATGTCAGATTTAACTAACACGACATTTATTCTCGTACTCCAGTAGGTTGTTAGAATGCTTCTAAAATCCACGATACCTTAGAATGAAACATAAAAGTCGTTTGGAAAGGCAGAATAAACTTAGATGGTATTTACTCATCCTTCTACGGGGATGGGATGTGACAGGAACCTTTTTTAAATGTGTGAACCATGTTTGGAGGAGGCTAACCATTGTATAATTCCCTCGGCCTTGCCTTTTGACATGCCGCAGACACTAGGGAATAACCCTAACTTTACCCCTCTTAATGCAATGGGGAAGTGCTGCATGGGGGAACGGATCGCCTGTAACTAAACGGTGTATTGTTAAGTGTAGAGCCCGAATATTGTATCTCTGTGTCAGCTCAATAGCTATTTACATAATTATGGACGTCTGCTGTAGAGCAATGGTTAGCAAGCTAGTCTCATATTCCATTACTTATACAACGTTATATGTCGACCTTCAGACATTCGTGGTCAGTATGCATAACATTAGAATAGTATTAGAAACCGTTAACCAAAACTGTCACCAAAACTGTCAACACAGGTTTCTTCAGTTTTCAAGTTGGTCTGGATGGCTGCCTATGTATGTGTGTATGTATGTACAGTATCGCCCATAAATAAACTCTGTTGCCAAAAGTATTTTTTCATGGTGTTGTACTCATCTTTGGACGGCAACGTATTCATATTTTTGGCAACAGAGTTTCAATGCTGTAGAGTTTGGTGATAAATAATACCTGATAATATCCGTTTTGATTGTGTAATGTTCCACTAGAAATAATAAAATCATGCTATATTTGGTTTAGAAGAAAATTAAATTTCTATACAATAGTGGTAGGGTTGTAGTTATTTATGGGCGATACTGTATGTACGTATGTATGTATGTATCATGCACTAATGGAGCTAGAGGGCTGAATATTTAAACATTTACTCCTTATTATGTCTAGAAATAACTTTTTAAAAAAACACCTAATAGGTATTTAATAGGTATTTAAGATAAATGTTCCCCTTAGTTTGTGCCCGGTAGCATTCACGCTTTTAGATTCAGACTTTTTTTTAGTGATCACTGCCCAACAAAAGGCGAGAGAAGTTATAAAAGAATAAAGATCGGAAATGACGTGGAAACGGGTTTAGAACTTCCTTAGAAGAAAACATGCACTTCCGCTGGTGCATTTAATGCAAGAAGAGACTAGCAACGGAGCATGTCAAGAAAAGCAAGAGCATATCAAGAAAGCACTTAGTTCACCAGTGGATACGTGGGTTGAGCCGGAATTCTGTCTCTCTGACTCAGTTGCTCTCTCGTGTTACGCGACACATGAGGCAATGATTTTGTCTCCATTTCTCAGAACGATCCACAAAGATACAAGACATTGTTTGTAGTAGCAATTGTGGGGATTTACGGGACCGGGTGCTAGTCTAACGCCCAAGATGAACTGCGTTACCTATTCACTCGTAGCTGGGGGAGGGAGGGGAGAGAAGTGGATTCATACCTTTTCCAAGTGAACGCAAACTATCCCAGTCGGAGTTTGCACTCGGTAACACCTCCCTAACACCAGAGCGTGGAATATCATATCAAGAGCATATAGTCATGAAGTTCCGCTGGTGGGGGGCAAACAGGGCACCCCCATGCATATAGTACTTGGTTGACCAATAGATACGTGGGTTGAGTCGGAATTCTTTCGATGCAGTTTCAGCGGTTGAAACATCCAAGCAGGTTTATCTTTCTGAAGGAAACGAGAAAAAAAGAGCATATTAAATAAGGGCTTGCAGGAAATGATGAAGATATTTCATTAAGGTTAACTGGGTAGCATAACGGTTATCGGCGCGGAAAACGGAATCGGCAACCCGAGTTCTAGTTTTGGTCCATGTTGCTTGCGTTCACTTCGTATTAATGCCCTTGGGAAAGTAATAAATCCATTTCTCCCCCGGCGATGGGTTAATAGCGGGGCAGTTGGAACCCTCTAGTCATGTAAAGGCAGTACAACCAAGAGAAGGTTACTTTGACAGAAAAACAACAGAAAAAAAGAGAACAGGAATCCTAAATTCGAGTTAAAGAGGAACTGGCAACTCTATCCCGTATAAACCAACCTGCTACTGAAACCGCAGATGCAGCCCTATACTCCACAGGGAGCCTATAGGAACCAATTGATAATTGGTGTTTAGAGTTAAGGCTCTTGAAGGCTTTAAGATAGATGGCCCTGGCATAAGGTATTATCCCCCTTTTTGGGTAGGCGCTATATTGGAGCTATATAAGCCAAGGAATGAGAGGAAAGAAGGTGTTTGATCAGTGAAGAAATCCTAAAGACAAGGGAAGGATTATTACTGGCAGCAGAGCGTAGTTTCGATTATTACTGGTAGCAGAGCGTAGTTTCGATTATTACTGGTAGCAGAGCGTAGTTTCGATTGTTACTGGTAGCAGAGCGTAGTTTCTATTATTCCATAATGTTGAGAGAGTGATAACAAAATTCAAGAGCAATAACTCTAAACACCAATTATCACTTAAAAAAAACAAGAAAAAAGTTAAGAATAAAGACCGATATTGTAATATACCACTATTGCTGAGACCAGTAATAATCCTTCTCTTGTCTTATAATTTCTTCACTGGTCACCCTCTTTCCTCTCATCCTTTGGCTATATGGGTCCAATATGGCGCCTCGCACCAGTGCCATCTACCTTGAAGCATTCAAGGGCATTAAATCTAAACACCAATTATCACAAATGATCCTATTATTTGGAACATGTGCCAGACTAGGCAAAACTTAGTACATATCAATTTCCCCTTAGAAACATCTCTTTCTTAAAATGACATTAATTCGACAACGGCGGTCCACGAATAACAACATAAATATCTTGTACGCTTTTTTATTGTTTGAGATCGAGAAGTTCTTTCTTTCTGTCTTTCTTTTGTTTTTTCGAAGTTGTTGGCACTCTTCTGCAATTGTGAATGGGGCGTATCCTGTACCCGCTCTCTACCCGATCTGCCTTTGTCCGTAGGGCTGACAGTGTGGGTGGGTGACAGTTTATGTAAATTACTACTTTCAACAGATGCTATCAACAACTGGGTATACGCGATAGCTGTGTGAATGATGAACACGTGGTTCACATTAGGCAAGGGTGGAATTTACAGGAAGAGGCCTCAGCATCGTCTTCTTGTATCGCCCACGAACATTCTGTCGTACTTTCGTTATTATTGAGAATATTAGTTTTCAAATTGCGTTCCCTCGGGTAGAAGAAAAATCCCTCAGCTATCTTAGCCCGTATGTCTTTGGGGAACCGTTCTGATGTAGTGGTTAGTAAATCGGTCCCATGGGTAATTCATCATGAGTTCGATTCTCATTGCATGCTTCAAATGGGTTACGGTACTTTCGTCTACATCACTTTAGCAAATATCAGTTTCGTCTACATCTTTGGTGTAAAATCACTTTTGTCCCCACAATATCTCCAAAAGTTCGCAATGGTATTTTGTCGAATGTTTGGCTATGGGCTAAGGAAGAATTGATGACATTTTGGGGTGGACCCAAGGATTTTCTTTCGATTGAGAGGAATATAATTCCAGGATTCCTCTCAAAATTTAATTAAAGAATATCTCTCTATCGAAGAAATCCGTGGATCCACCCCAAAATGTTAACGGTGATTTCAGACCAAAGCGATGTAGACATAACTGATATTTACTAAAGTGATGTAGACCAAAGTGATTTTAGACCAAAGTGATGTAGACATAACTGATATTTACTAAAGTGATGTAAACGAAAGTGCAGTACCCCCTTCAAATATGTCATCTTGCACGAGATGAAGCTAAGCTGACGAGATTTTCATTTGCTATAGCCCTTTTTGTTCGCTCGCCGGTAAACGATAGTCAACCTATTCTATTAATCGACTTAGAAGTTTCGAATCACAGCTCTACCCAAGAAACTCTCGGGAAACGCAGTTAAGTTCAAACTCATTACAAACAGGACAAATGAGCGAAAGACAATTGAGC
>VCCN01003983.1:856136-867780 GCA_006491835.1 Architeuthis dux
CAATAATCCTTCGTTAATGCATGTCGGATTAAATACGACGGACAACGAAAACCTTTTTACTTTTTTGGTTAATCTTTCTTGTTTACGCACAAAAGAATGTATGTCCGGATCCAATGTATATAAATATTGTTCAAACGATATATTAGATCGAGCGCTTTCGACTGTACGTTCAGCCATTTTCGAGATCGTGGAAACTGTAATGTTATTGTTTTGCACTGTTCAAATAGTGTCCAAATTAAAAACCCACCTTAACAAACACATACCCTTCCAAATTCCCGTATAATAAATCAGCCGTATAATAAATCAGAACAACTGCAAAAAAGGCTTGCAATACTGGAAGCGCTTATAATAAAATTAAAAATCCCAACCTTCAACAATATCTCTTTTGGCGATGGACAGGGTGTTTTAAATGTATTCAATAATTTTAGTTTGTTCTTTTGTTTTAGGGCAGTATCATAATATATGTAGCTTGTTATTTTATTTAGGGCATTATCATAGTGTATTTTTATGGATGCAAAACGTATCAAAATGACCTATCTAGTAAACGGCCGATGGAGGACCAGTTAGCAGTACAACGGATGGTACCCGTGTATTCGTGTACCACCCGTTGAGTGTTAACCAGTGCGACTAATAAAATCGTTTCATTGTTTTTATCCTCCGACTGATCAATCAGGAAAAAGGTAAAAAGTAAGTAAGAAAACCACACTGGTTGGAAGTTTTTAGGTGTTTTAATAATATCCGATATTATATGGAATAAGATGCTAGTTTCGGGACTTCAACTGGTTTCTTATCTTATATATATAGGGGTGAACATCTGAAAGACGCACAGACAGGAGTGAGTGTAAAAATAATTTTATTTCATTTTTGTGTTACAAACATGTTTCGGCCTAAGGCCATCATCAGAGTTGAAAAGTAGGTAAATGAAGGTTTGGTATACATCTGTATATATAGCTGATCTGGCTTTGAATTTCTATTGATGGGTTGGGCATCTCGTATTACATCCATCTTTTTGGTTATCGGTAGCGTCAATTCGTTGATGAGTTGATGAATGGACAGATTTTGACTTGGGTTTGAGTGACATATTGCCCCAAGGGGATAATTGGGGGTTGTTGGAGTTAGATTTCAAAGGCTATAGAGAAAATATTGTGTTATAGTGACACTGGATATTTATAGCTATTTCTTTGTTTAGAATGTTTGAATTAATATAAATTCGGATATGGGTTAAAAATCAAACTGGATTTCTATATCAAATGTTCATATAATATAATTTGTTTGTAGGTTGGGAATGGATGTAGGGCACGCTGAGTATGTTTTAAGGTATGATCATTTATAGATATAGTATGTTGTATAAAGTTGATGTTTATAGTATAATGTTTTTAGGGTGGTTTAGTTTATTATTGAGGCCGTTAGGGGATAAAGTTTTCAATCGAGAGATCCGTTTGTCTTCGTATAACTCTAATGTGGGTGTAGTGTTCTTAGCTAGGTTTTTTTCTATTCTTTCTATGATAGTGAATTTAGCATCTCTAGAGAAGTCATGATTTGCTAAGCGGAAATGTTGTTTATTATAGTCTGTTGATTTTATTCTCTGGCGGTAGTTATTTAATCTATAGTTAAAGGGCCATTCCGATTTCCCTATATATTGTTCGGGGCAACGTTTGCATTCTAGAAGGTAAATAACGTTTCTACTTTTGCAATTAATTCATGATAATTTTATATGTTTTCTTAGTTGTGGAACTGGTGAATGAGTTGGTGGATTTAAGGTGTTAGCATAAGCTATTCTTATTATTGCAAGGTTGGCACAATTTAACTGTTTTAATAATGTGTTTTTTACAGATCATTTTGTCGTTTAGTATGTTATTACTACCTATGATATCTTTAATATTTTTAGGACGGCGGTAAGCCAGCATACCTATTTCTTGGAACATATTCTTTAAATCTGGTTTTAGTTTTAGGATATTCCATCGATTCTTGATTATTTGAGTTAGTAGGGGGAAAGTGTCATTAAATGTTGTTATGAGAGGGATGTGGTTTGGTTTTTCTTTAGTTGTTAATTTTATGGTATTTCTTGGAATAGTGTTTGCTTTGTTTATCTGTTTATTGATTAAATCATGGCTGTATCCCCTATCAATGAATTGTTGTTTGGGTCTGTCGCTGTGTTTACTGAATTCTTCATTAGTAGAACAGATCCGTCAAAGTCTAAGTGCTTGTGAGTAGGGTAGATTAGCTTTGAGGTGTTTAGGGTGAGAGGATTTAAAGTGGAGATACTTATGGGTGTCGATGGATTTAGTGTAGAGTGTTGTTTGTAGTTGTCTGTTTTCGTCTATGTATATAAGGGTGTCTAAAATGCGATTGATTGTGTTGATTTTACATGATCAAATTTGAGTCATGTATCATATTGAGGTTGGAGAGTAATTCTGTAAGTTTAGTTTCTCCACCTGTATATATAAGGAATATATCATCTATATATTTAGCGTAAAAGATGCAGTTATCCTTGATTTTAGGGTATATGTGCGTTTCTTCAAATTTGCCCACATATATCGTAGCGTATGATGGGGCTACGACTGTGCCCATGGCACAACCTTTGATCTGGAGAAAATGCCGTCCATTGAAGTTAAAGCTGTTGAGTGTTAAAATGTGGTTTATTAGGGTAGTTATAACTTCTGTATTATGTTCTTTAAGTGTTCTGTTCTCTAGGCATTCGTTGAGGGTTGATATACCTTCGTTATGTTTAATATTAGAATATAGCGATCTTATATCCATTGTGAGTAGGATCGCATTTTGTGGTATTGTTTTAATATTATTTATTTTGTTTAGAAGGTCTGTTGCGTCGCGTATGTATGACTTTACGTTTTTTAGCTATGGGTTGAATCTAGTGATCTACGTATTTTTATAATTTAGTAGTATATCAGTTGATCGAGGAGATTACTGGCCTGCCAGGTTTATTCTTTTTGTGTATTTTGGGGAGTAAGTAGAAGCGAGCAGGTTTGGTGTTGTAGCGGTCACTTCTCTTAAAATACCAAAATAGGGCTAGAAATATCAAGCTGGCTTTATCACCTCGACTGAGCCAGCTCTGAACACTATGAAGTACGAAACTAAGAATTAGCTTCCTTTTTCGTGGCGTCAGTACGACTATAAAAACCCTGTTTTTACTATCCTCAACGCCTTTTAGCCTGCTCCCAGCAGTGCTTCATTCACTGCTACATCTTCTTGGCACGTAAAAAAACTCTTCTTTTCATCCACTTAATATGTAGGCCGCCTAGGGCCCACTAAGTGATTTTACATCCCTACTTTTTAATTTTTTATCTGTGTACGTTTCTTCAAATGTCGTCTCTTCTTGCTTCAAATCTTTGGCCATTCTCTCTACATTCCTTTCCACCCAAACTAGGAATAAACGCCTCAAATATAGGCCATTCGAGAATTGACGATGACCACCGATTACTTTAGTTTCTGCTAAATCGGGCTTAGCGGTGCGACTCCTTAAAATGTCTTCCTGATTAGAAACGATCCTTCCTCTCACCGGGAGAACAGCCATTGTGACTACTACTACTACTACTACTACTACTACTACTACTACTACTACTACTTTCCGCCATGACAGATCTACTCTCAACACTACCTTTTTACTGCTACTTTCAAATAGAGAAACCAACTTACGTTCTCTCTCAACTTACAACTATAATTAATTAACCTCTCCCTTGTTAACATCTTTAGATATTTGCCAACACTAGTCTTGTAGCAATCCCAACTCTACAAATTGTTGACACCTGACCTGATTTGAACACGTGATTTCTTTTAAATCTTTTTGAATTCTTTCTAAAATTCTGGTGACCTTAAAATTGTTTTTAACATGCTTAATCATTAGTTTTTACACACATTAACAAGCCTTTTCTTTTCGAACATGTCTACATCCCGTTTTTTTTCAACAAAGGACACCAAGGCAAACATTCACAGCAGATATCCAAGAAACTCAGCTACTTCGAGCGAGACACAAACACATTTTTTTCGCAACACAAACTACATCTGCGATTTTTCTCAACACTTCTTACTACAACACTGAACAAACATCATGGAGGCCTGTTGCAACAACTTGGAACAATGGAATATGCTTTGCGCACGCACGGATACGTTTTTTCACCAACCAAAATTACAACAATTCTACAGAATCTGCAGTAATCACGAAAATTCATCACCGGCAAGTGATATTTTCTTTCGCCGCTGCAACAGACATCTTTTCAACAAAATCTGACACCACGTCCGGCAAGATTTTCTCTTCTACAGGACACGTGGCGATGTCATTTTGTGGACCTGATCTTCACTAATGATTTCAACATACTAGAACTCTTTTCAACAACAAAAAAAGAACATTTGATCTTGTACGATTACATACAAACACATACGTAGAGATCTCTCTATCTACACGCAAACATCTTTTGAGAAAGTCACTTTTTTGTATTTTTATACAATACCTTTCAACAAAATTTGATTTTTTACATGCAACACAATAATGTAAAATACTTCAACTTCACACAAAACATTTTTTGAAAGAGACATCTTTGTATTTGTGTACAATTCCTCATTTGTGCTTCAACTATAAACATACAAACGCAGTGAAATTATCTGATTTTTGCAAGCGAACCTTTTTACAAAACATTTTTATGTATGATTTTCCACATGTGTATTTTGCTAGATACTATTTTTTCTATTCTGTTGAATGACTTCTAAGCTCTCTCATGCTTTGCTTCTGCCTAGACATAGTTTTCGGTATTTTTAGTTACCCCATTTTAATGGGAAGATTGGCATTTTCTCTAACAGGGGAGTAATCTGTAGAGGTCACTTTTCTTAAAAAATACCAAAATAGGGCTAGAAATATCAAGCTGGCTTTATCACCTCGACTGAACCCTCCCCGAATCCCATGAAGTACGAAACTAATAATTCCCAGCAGTGAAATATATCAAAATAGAATAACAAATGTTCATGTTATCAAAAATGTCTTTTTTTTTCTCTTCCAATACTGCGTGTTTTCGATCAGCCGGCCAGTCATTTCTTTCCCCTTTTCGTTCCCCTCTTCCTTTCTTTGTGTGTGAGTTTTGTATATATCTATATTTTTTTCATATTGTGCAAGCAGTTATGTCTTTCGATTTTTTTTCTTCATTTTTTTCCTCATTATTTTAAAAAGTTTTCAAAACGTACCTTAATTGTATTTTTCTTTCAAATTAATTCTTTCATTTATACTCTGGAACGTGAATCTTCGTTTCTTCCTTCTCTCTGGGACTCTCACATTGTGTGTCCGTGGCATTTTCCTTTTGAATGTGATTGGGTTTTTTCTTCTTTTGGTTGCTTCTGTTGGCATACCCTCTTTGTTTTTCTTTTCGGTTCCCCAGGTTGTTTCAAAATACGTCTTGTCGGCGTATCAGGCCACCAAAGCACCAGATCGATGTATGGTGGATACTGGGGTGTCCTGGACTTGGATAGAAAGGAAACTTGAAGACTTGCTTGTAAAAATATCTGGACATATGTTTTATTACACAACATACATTTTCGTCGGCAGGAGAGTGAAGAGTGAGAGAGAGATAAGGAGAACCGCCAGTCTGTCCCCAACAGGGACAGCGGTCTCGTTCCTTTTGGCTCGGCTGATGTCTGTCTCTTCTTTTAGTGTCGAGATTTCTGTCCGCCCCTCGTTCTCTGTTCGGGTCTGCTTTATAGGTTTCTAGAACGCCTACGCAGGTGTCATTCACATCCTTTTGGACACCTACGCAATATACCTATTTCCTAAGGTGACCGGGATCACTTACATTTCCGCACAGGTGTCTGACCTCGGGATAACCTTTTCGTGGTAGGATATCATAACATTCCGCCTGTCCGTATTTTTCAAAATATACACCTGTGGATATTTTTTCAGCATCTCTCTCTCTCCCTCTCTGATTCTCCACAAGAGAAAAAAACAACAACACAAAAAAACAACAGGCCTCACCCATGATCAATTTGACACAAAAATCGAGTTCGGAAAAAGAATTGGTTAAACAAAAATCGGTACATTAGTTCTTTTCTCTTCAACATGTTTATCCATTTTTTTATCACTGTCTTACATCCTAAACTTATTCTTAAACCATTCTTTCTTCCACAACTTAAATATATGTGTAATTTTGCTACTACAAAGCGCAAGATCCCTCTCTGTGCCCATACTAAAAATACTAAAAAGAAATCCTAGACCCTGTTCCATGATCCATATCCTCACAGGGCTATCCTCTTGCCCTAAAATCCTATGTTATTCCTTTTAGGCTCAGCTAGCCACAACACCAAATAACATCTTATGTCCCCAGACAGGTAGTTCTACTAGAATCTACAAGCGAATTTGCTCTCCACATTTATTTGGGCTCTCTCGAACTTTGTGTCGGCGCGTGACTTCAATTCATAAGCGAGATTGCGCTTGACTGAACGCCGAAAATATTAAAAAAATTCCACTAAAGATATCAGCACAGAAAAAAACAATCTTGCCCCTGCCGCAAACAAACACATCATATCACTGACTAATTGCATTACTTTAATACTTTAATAGTTTAATTTTCTCAGGATTTTATTTTATTTCTCTTAACATCGGTTTCTACAATTTTATTTTTAATTCAACTTATCTCCTCATACCATCTTTCAATATTCACATATAACACCGATATGTATATATCTCTATATTTTTAAATCACCTTTAATTTAGAAACTCTCACCTCTGAAATGCAAACTGCAAAAATTCCACCTAGCGCTCAATTAATTCCCCATATCCCAAACCAGGATCCTTTCTTTTCTTTTTCACGTTAAGGGTTCTGTCTAACTTCACAAACGAATTTCGTCATCATTTCTTCACGCTAAAAAAGGGACATCCTAGTCCTCAGCGAATTTCAATTATTGTCTTCATGGACTGGTACTTGAATAATCAAAGAGAGAAACGCTCTCCTAGGTCTATGACCGAATACCAGAATAAAACTTATTTGGACCTTTGAATATGGAAACTGGAGCGCCAAGGGCAAACTGCATTGCAAAACCAGATTAATTCTTACGGTGAAATATAGTAATCTAACTTCATTCATAAAAACGTTACTCTAGACAAATGACCCCTCAGGTCAATTAGGTCGCAAAACACCCTTCACTGTTTTACTATCATTGACATCAAATTCATAACAATCTGGCTCACACACTAAGGGCATATACAGGCCAGAATATACGTATGTTTCACACACACACACACACACACACACACAAAGTACAAATCAATGTTCTAAATATAGTGATAAATCAAACCCTTTTCATTCTTTTTCAATTTTGTTGTTGTTTTTTTAATTTTAAGGACGGAGACTTCTTCTCCTTCTCTCTCTTCTTTCATATCAATTTTCGGAATCTATATTCCACCCACTCGTCCTGTGCGTTAACTGTCCTGTATTTATAATCTAGTAAATTAATTTCATTTGCTTTTTACTAAGTCTAAAAAAAATCATCTCACGTCCCCATATCTATACATAACATTCAAAATTCACAGAAGCATGTAACAGTTTTATACCTTCATCAGCAAAAATGACAATTATAACTGCCATAAAAAGAACAGTTTGCAAAACACAATACCATTGAATAAAAAAATTGTACAATTATCCCCAAAAAACAAAAATAGACAATTCCGAAAATTGCAAGGTCTCATTGAAAAACATAACAGAGGCATTCCTCTTCAACATAATGATACAATGGGAAATGAACAAAACCACATCGTCATGGATCCTCTCATACTTAATTCCTGACAATTTCTGGGACTACCTGCCCGTTAACTGATTGTGGGCACAGAGAGTTCACTCAGGACCTTTTTCACTTATTCGGTCCCATCGCTTCAAACCGATATCCGTCGACACCCCTACACACGACTCCTTCTAAGTGTGGAGAAATTTCTGCAGCCGGTTACCACAGCAAAACACCATGAGTCCTGGTGCCATGATTATTTTCACCAAATCACGGCCAGCATTCGATATGCTGAGCCCAAACAAAAGCACCAATAAAAAAACATTTAAAAAAAAACAACACATTTTCCATCAATTAATACAAAACAATCTGTAGACCTTGCTCTTTTCCTCTTGGGGATCTCTTCAGCTGATAATAAAATGGTAAAAACCTCATCACTACAAGGCTAAAATTCGCTGTTTAAAGCGAGAAGGTCCAAAAATACAACAGAAAAGAATGTTCATCATCATCTTTCCACATTTCATTCTAACTTTAACCTATTTGTTTTCAAAATTCCTATAATTTATAATTAGTAAGCTCTCCTTATTAAATGTCAAGGCACTATGTAAAAAAATGGAAATCGAGAGTCAAACTCAGTATTTCCAGAGCACATCACCTTTTTGACGTGAAGTGTAAAAATATGAGATAGATACGATTTTAAAAGAGAAAACACAGTCATACTGTCTGACTGCCTGATTACGGTTTGACAACTCAAAATTCAACAATATTCTGGATGTGAACTTTTAACCTACGAGTGTGTTGACAATTTATCAGCAAAGATTCATGAAACGTCGCTACGAATACGAGTAAATTCAAACAAAAGTATATTAACAAGTTAATACATTTTCAACAATCCTAATCATTTAAAAAAAAACAATAGTACAGTTTTATCTAGCACAAACCGAGGATGAAATATATCAAAACAGAATAACAAATGTTCATGTCATGAAATATTTCTCTTTTTTTCTCTTCCAATACTGCGTGTTTTTGATCAGCCGGCCAGTCATGTCTTTCCCTTTTTCGTTCCCCTCTTTCTTTCTTTGTGTGTGAGTTTCGTGTATATATCTATATTTTTTTCATATTGTGCAAGCAGTTATGTCTTTCGATTGTTTTTTCTTCATTTTCTTTTTCATTATTTTAAAAAGTTTTCAAAACGTACCTTAATTGTCCTTTTTTTTCAAATTAATTCTTTCATTTATATTCTGGAACGTGAATCGTCGTTTCTTCCTTCTCTCTGGGACTCTCACATTGTGTGTCCGTGGCATTTTCCTTTTGAATGTGATTGGGCTTTTTTCTTCTTTTGGTTGGTTCTGTTGTTTTTCTTTTCGGTTCCCCAGGTTGTTTCAAAATACGCCTTGTCGGCGTATCAGGCCACCAAAGCACCAGATCGATGTATGGTGGATACTGGGGTGTCCTGGACTTGGATAGAAAGGAAACTCGAAGACTTGCTATAAAGATATCTGGACATATTTTTATTACACAACATACACCTTTGTCGGCCGGAGAGTGAAGAGTGGGGTAGAGATAAGGAGAACCGCCAGTCTGCCCCCAACAGGGACAGCGGTCTCGTTCCTTTTGGCTCCACTGATGCCTGTCTTTTCTTTTAGTGCCGAGATTTCTGTTCGCCCCTCGTTCTCTGTTCGGGTCTGCTTTATAGGTTTCTCGAACGCTTACGCAGGTGTCATTCACATCCTGTTGAACACCTACGCAATATACCTATTTCCTAAGGTGACCGGGGTCACTTACATTTCAGCACAGTTGTCTGACCTCGGGATAACCTTTTCGTGGTAGGATATCATAACAATTCTCTCTACATTCCTTTTCGCCCAAACTAGGAATAAACGCCTCAAATATAGGCCATTCGAGAATTAACGATGACCACCGATTACTTTAGTTTCTGCTAAATCAGGCTTAGCGGTGTGACTCCTTAAAATGTCTTCCTGATTAAAAACTATCCTTCCTCCATACCGGCAGCTTTTCCTTTCTGTCATATGCCCTCTTTTTTCTTAACTGATTTCTTTTGCCTCGATCACGTATCCTTAGGCGCGATTATCACCTAGATATTGGTTCGAATAACCAGCCGCATCAGAAAAAATCTATTTCGGTACACGAAAACCGGCTAACGACAGAAACTACTATTTACCTTAACTCTTCATCTTCACAAAAACCTCTCACTCAAACTCTTCTTACACAAATATGTACCTTTTTTTAATTGTACCTCTTTTCATTTCATGTTTATTAAATGCAACTTTTCATTTCTATCTGAGTCCTTTGTTAAATTCCTTATCATGTTTACATGATGGCATCTTTGTTCATATTGCCCGCCATAAAACCAATATGGCCGATTGTTGCATTCCTCATTTTGACTACGTGGCCTCCTAATTCTCACCGGGAGGACAGCCATTGTCACTACTGGCTACTACTATTACTACTACCAGGCCACTGTCCGTCATGACAGGTCTACTCTTACTACTTCTTTTTTACCGCTACTTACAAATAGAGAAATCAACTTACGTTCTCTCTCAACTTAAATCTGCCAAAGTGTGCTCTAAGTTTTATTCTTCTATAAAATGATTTAAGATCTTGTTCTAGTATATTCTTATTAAAGTGTTGTGGGCGGGGCAGACGTTGAGGCTTTTATTTAATAGTTTAAATGTGTCTATATAAAATGTATGTTGGCTTAGGTTGAGTATGCGTTTTTAATATTTTTTCGAGGTTGTTTTGTGTTGAGGTTCCATCGTAGTTTTCTACGTTTAGTTGTTTTAATTCGGTTAAGTTCCTTACTTTTCTCTTCGTTGTATTTAGTGATCGTTGTTTTAATATTGTTGTATTCCTCGGGGTAGGTTTCGTTTTTTATTTTGTTTTCTAGTAATTCCATATCCTTTCTTGTGTCTGTAATAGTCTTTTCATAGAATTTAACTGTTTCTTCCATCAAATCTCTCTCTCTCTCCCTCTCTCTCTATATATAAATATGTGGTAAAACATGGCTCATTTTGACCACGTGACCTCCTTCCTCTCACCTGGAGGACAGCCATTGTCACTGCTGGCTACTACTATTACTACTACTACCAGGCCACTGTCCGTCATGACAGGTCTACTCTTACTACTTCTTTTTTACCGCTACTTACAAATAGAGAAATCAACTTACGTTCTCTCTCAACTTACAACTTTAATTAACTTCTCCCTTGTTAACATCTTTACATATATGCCAATACTATCATTGTAGCAACCTCAACTCTACAGTGTTTACTGGTATTAGTGTTTCTGTTGTTTTTTTGTTGATTATGCTTTTAGTATGCATTTCATTTAGTGAGTTAATTATAATTTTGTGTATTCTTCAAAGGGATCATTCGAGAGTTCTTGGTAGAATTCTGTGGTGCTAAGTTGTTTGTTGGCTTCTTTGATGTATTCCTCAATACCCCAAATGACTAAAGCAGCGCTTTATCCGCTAGGCTTATGGCTATGTCTTCTCTTTCTGTGAGTTTTTTTTGAGGGCTTCACGTTGATTCTTGGTCAGATTGTCATGTGGTAGGTGTCGTTTGTTGTGGTTTATAATGTCGTTAGTAGTAGCTATTCCAAACGTGTATGTGGTTACATCTGTATTATTTGGGGTGAATGAATTATTAGCTTCTTTGAGTAATTCTAGGATTGTAGGTTCATGGTTATCTACAAAAGTATGCTCTAAGTTTTATTCTTCTATAAAATGATTTAAGATCTTATCTCTAGTATATTCTTATTAGTTGTGGGCGGGGCAGAAATTGAAGCCTTTATTTAATAGTTTAAACGTGTCTATATCAAATTCATGTTGGCTTAGGTTGAGTATGCGTTTGTCTGGGTCATTTTTAACTCTTATATTTTTTCGAAGTTGTTTTGTAAAGTTTGTAAGGTTATT
>VCCN01003983.1:1062564-1077762 GCA_006491835.1 Architeuthis dux
TAGTTTTTAAACTAATTAATGAACTACAATAAAAAGCAATTTGTAACCTTTAAAAATCATATTTATTTAAAATGGATTATATTTATTCAAATTCTATTATATGGTACAAGTACATGGTACAATAATTATGTTTTTTGATAACTGTGCAATGGATGATGTTTTTTCTCTGCCACAAGATACACAATGTCAGGTTTAGAGGGAACACTGCTGCGGACCCCCGAGGATCATTTGACGGACCACCAGTGGTCCGAGAATCCCAGTTTCGAAACCACTGAGTTACGGGATAGGTAAAATGTAAGGTAATGGCTTTAACATTTTGTAATAGAGACGAACATTAGCGTATATCACCCACGCACAACCACACTATCTCTTATACACGCATACACACATATACTCGTCTGCAGGCACTGATGTTTCGATTTGTTTCTCATTGCGATAAGGCAACTTCTCCCAGCCCTAACCGTTCATAGTAGAAACTTTAAATTTTACACACACACTCCCCTCGATGAGTAGGAAAATGTTTTTTTCTTGTTTTTTTAAAATTACTCCCTAAATAGGTTTTTAGAGCGGGGTTCAATATGCAATGTAAGTTGATTCTAAATTGGTCACTAGTTTGTGCCCGTTTGTTTTTTGAAAATTCAGAGGCGAGAGAAGTAACTTATTCATTGATCACTCCTTTTTCCAACTTTTTAATTGATCACCCCCAACACAGCATGTATGGGTGGCGGTGATTTATAATTTCCCTTAGAATGCTAGTTTTGTATATTTTCTAAATACTCCTTTGCAATGACTGCAACTAATTTTGACTACTGGCATTAATTGTAATAGTTTAGAATAACCGGTGAACAAGGACTAATTCCCTCTTCCTGTGTGGGAAGGAAATAGCATGTGTCAACTCGATGGACGAGCAGCAAAACATGTAAAATGCCGGACAAAATATTTCAGGACATCCTATCATGGTATTAATGTTTTGTATAAAATGAAAAGAAAATCCTTCGTACCATTTTTGGTACGTACCATATTTTAAGATTAAGCAGGTCTGGTTAGTCACTCAATAGAAACCGCCACGTGACCAACATCTTTTGGCAGCATGCCGTGTTGGGGGTGATCAATTAAAGAAATTGGGAAAAAGAGGTGATCAGTGAATAAATTACTTCTCTCGCCTTTTGTTGGGCGTTCACTAAAAAAAGTCCAAATTTTAAAAACGAAACAGACGTGAATACTGACGGACACAAACTAAGGGACCGATTTAACATAAACTTACATTGTAAATTGAACCCCGACTAAAAACCTATTTTTTTTTCTAGACATAATAGTGAATAAATGTTTAAATTTTAAATCCTCTAGCCATTGGAGCGGCCTGTACGCGTGATACATACATAAATAGCCAGTCAGCCAGACCAACTTAAAAACTGAAGAAACCTATGTTGACAGTTTTGGTGACAGTTTTGGATGACGGTTTCTAATGATTGCAAACTGAGCTCATTAATCGGCATCACAGTTATACATTGAAAATAATCTTCTTATTTCAGATGAATTTTATTTTTGTTGGTCGCTGAATTAAGAAATAAAATCCATTTTTCTCCACCGGACACCATTTTTTCAAGAAACTCGTTTTCCAGTTGTAAATTTCAGGTTTTCGATTAATTCTTCCCTCTGCATATGGATACAGAAAAACATTGTTATGATTATTCATCTGAAATAATCAAAACGACTTTTAATCACCTTAATTTTGCAGACCTGCGATATAATTCTTTTTCAATTTCTATAATTCAATGATTTTTTAAAAGGAAATCCTAATTGCCTCATTCTGAGACCAGCGGCCATATTTGTTTATTCAAAGCAGCAAAACGCTCGCCTAATAAATCTTTCGCATAATGGCTAATGAAATATTTCCTGTTTCTTTCCTTAAAAGAAGTGGCAAGAACGAGACTTTCTCGCAAAGAATGTCGATGTACTTTTGTAGATTTTTGTTTTAAGGTAAGAATTTTCCCAACAAATGAGTAATGACCGATTTATTGTTTGACCAACAAAACCGATGTACAGCAATTATTTGTGTTACTTATTTGTATTAGATGAATTGTCATAAATCATTATTAATACTTTTTGACTACTATTTATCTCCATTTTATTTTTTTCTGTTGCCTTTTTATCGCAGCTCAACTCAGGCCGTTAGAGTTGTGATAAAAAGGCAACAGAAAGATGAAGATGAAGGTGAACAAGAAACAACAAGTCACAAATTAATAATAATGATAAAACTGAAGTACACAATACTAAAAATGTGAAAAAACGAAAAGCCCAGAGAAAACAAAAGTGGGGATATCTGTTTTTGCCTTTGTATATTTTGCCTTTGTATATTTTGCCTTTGTATATGTGTATAAGAAATATTGAGGCTTTTTCATTAGTCCCTACCAAAACCAAACGTCAATGATTTTAAATTGCATTTTCTTTTTCTTGCCGACTAGAAACTCAATTCTTGGTGTTAGTTTCGGGTCAACTTTTAACAGCTATTTGATCGTGGAGAATCAAAACATTTCAACCTTTCTACCGAACGGCCAGTCTTGTATATCTTTTTGGTTGGGTTCCAGATCAGTTGTTAGATTTGTTGCAGCTTTGCACGAAGAAGTTAATGCTGTCAAAAGTTTGAAATAAGAATATTTAGCAAAATAGGGCATAGCATTCTGAGGCTTCTTCGTTAGTTCACACCAGACCAAATTTGTCATAACCAGTGGAAATTGATGTTAAGTTTATTTCATTAGTCGCCAGAATTTTGTGTTTTGTTGAGCGAGAAAAAGAAAATGCAATTTAATCTATTTTTTCTTTTTAGGCTTCCGTACGTCAACATTATGGACGTTAGCTTTTGGTGTTGACTAACGAAAAAGAACTGAACTATTATTGTCTACTAATCTTCTGTGTTTTATAAATAGTCTTAAGATTAAGAGAGAAAAATGAAGACGTATGGCAGTTTTAAGCTGTTTTTTGTCTGATGTTTTGAAATGACTTGTTTCAATGATTAAAAAAAGAAAACCCTTTTTGTCTTTGTTGTTGTTTGTTCCTTTTTAGAGTTTTGGCCGGTTAACTCTCCGATCCTCTTCACTTGAAAAAAGGCAAAAAAGATAAACTGATCTTTAAAATGAATCGACCGAACGTTGTAAAGAATAAAAAAAAAACAAAAAGAAAACGAGTAAAGATGAGGATATAAGAAAATTAAGGAAAATTATTTATTTATTTATTCATATCTAATGCCTCCCTGGGCATCTCAATACATAATATTGTAATAGTCAACATTTAAAAATACATAAAAATACAAGAATTACTTTTAGTCGATTAGTAAAATTAGTAATCTTTTTAAATATCATACAGTTAATACTTAACAATGAAGGCTCCGGTCGGGTTTAAATCCTCGAGGAGAGACCCCAGTCCCCCTGAACAAGTTAACATTTATGAACATTAATTTTAGCCCCATACCCGGCCGCAAAAGTTCCGGTCGTATTTAAATCCCATAAGGAGAGACCCCTGTCCTGCTGGAAAATTTAACACTTTATGGTAATTACAATGTTTTTTTACAAAATTATAATCTATTGAAAATTTCATTGAAAGTTCTCAAAACTGACCTTTTACTTCATTTTACTTCATCAATTCATTAATGACCTCTATTTCTGGTAAACCCAGCAAAACGGGGTTATCATTCCAGTCTGCAGATCGGCTTCTTTTGCTTGCTGGTGATCTGTTAGTTGTCGGTTCGTTGGTAGATTTTGAGATAGTTTTACTTTATAGGTAAACACATTGTGGCCAATATCATTTTTTAGATTACTTTTGAAAGTATTTATATTTTTGGAATTGGCTCTTTTCTCACTGAGACTGTTCTACAGACTGGTAACTCTAGAAGAGAGGAAGTGGTGTCGAATTCTTGTAGATTCTTGTGCTTGAAGCTTCTTGCTATTCCCTTGTGTTTCAGTGCTGAATGATGGAGACAGCATTATCTTTGATGGACATTTTAAGTTCAGCGTGGGAATGTTATTAATGAGCCTGTGGGGGAGGCCAGTAAATCTGCCCTCATTCTTAAGGGATTGGGAGGGAAAAGAAGATAATAACGGTTTTACTAACAGAGGATGAAAAGAAAAACTTCTCTTTCTCAAGTATTTCTCCATTGCATAATTACAAACAAAAAAAGTTCCATTCAGTCAGATATTCTTTTTATAATTTTCATCACTTTTGGATACTAGTCAGCATTACAAAAAACAAATATGGACTAGAAAGCACTCAGAGAGCGCATACCTCCGCCAACGCCATAGTCACTCAACCTGATCAATCATGTTACAAATTCCATATTATGCCGAGACAAAAGCTTGTAATAATTATTCATCAGAGACATATCATCAATAGTTGAAAAATAACTATAATACAGTTCATTATATTTATCTACAAGCCTCATGAGCAGTAATTCGACACAAAATGTAACAGAACATTTTGAATGAACAACTACATAAATCTCTAAATATTATGATCATTACATCCGAAAAGCCGAACAATTGTCATATCTCGCAATGTTAACAACATTGCAAAAGAGAAATAAATACTGGACCCGCCCCCGAATGTAATCATTTGTTCTTTGGCCCATATCCGACCGTTCCACAAAATGTCATTGAAATTCAGTGAGAACTTTAGGAGATATTGTGTTGACAAACAAACATAAGTGACTACATAACCGCTGTCCAACTTCATTAGCAGAGGTAAAGAAACACATTAACCCAAGTTGAAGTTAACGACCAACATTTGATATATTTACATACTAAGCTTAGATTCGTCTGATGTAAGGCCACATTGAGAACTCTACTATTGTGACACTGTGTCAGACTTAACTAAGCTCAGTAAAGATCTTCCTATATTGAATTAGATTATGAATCGTCCGTATAACAAGGTTAGTCTAGAGTTTCTCGTCGTCGTCACGTCAACATCTCCCATTCTTCCATCCGTGTAACAAGTCAACCATAAATGTTACTGCTGGGTACCCCCGCTACTACTGTGACGACACCTCCTACCACTTTTTATTCAGCAGAGTGTCAAGTCTCACTTTGAGCCTATGTCTCTTCATATGCGAGAGGCGCATTTGTGAGAGAGCCTTCTTCTGAGAGCAAGAGGTCGGGAGCCATTGTAAACATAGTCATCAGTTGAGCGACATATGGTGTACGGAGTTACGGTTTAAGTAACCAGAAGTTATTTTATCACATTGTGTGACCGGAGACAACAAGGACACAAATACAAGAATCGGCCAATCAGGATTACGCCGATATCATATAGGCGATGCAGAAAAACAGCAGATAGAACAGTTACTTTACAGTAAGATGCTTTTTTTATCAATCAGGAACTCACACTTTTGCAGCTATTGAAAGCAAACATCACATAACTAAATAGACGTAAATCACAATACACTTTTAATACTCTTTATTATATTGTCAAACTCCGGGACAAAGTCAAAGTTGACTTTACTTTCCTATGTAACAAGAACAAGAACAAGAACAATCATCACCAAAAATAGGGGAGTAAATCGATATGTAAAATCCACATTCCCCTTCCGTGATTTGAACTCATTGCCTCGTGGTCGTTAGCCTGGTGTGTTACAACCTGCGCTAAACCGTCAAGTCTTACATACCTCCAGAATGTATAGTAGAATTACGCAAGGACGTAGAAGTAGGAGTAGAGTTTGACTGTGGAGCAGCCAGGCTTGTTGTATATCTAATCGCTTTACTATAATTCTTTGCTATAGAACTATTATAAAACTAAAATATAAGGACTGAAAAGTTTTCATGTTTCAAGGTTCTTAGAAGAATATCGAAATGCCGACAATCCATGGCGGCCTGGTGTCTTTTCTGCCAAACATTTATGAGACTTACGTCCTTATAACAAAATCGTTCACACAAAATACATCTCGTACCCCATCCTCCCCCTCTCACGAATGGAATGGCCACTTGAGGCCATGGACATTTCTATGACGTGTGCGCTCTTCCCTTTTTCTGTTATCTAATGACTGCAAAGTTGTGATTGCTTTAGTTATACCATCTTGGTCTGATGAGAAGTATCTTCAGAAGAAGGGATATCTGGTTACGAATCTGTCGTTTTTATTTTATTTTATTGCCCTATATTTGACTTCTGTATCTTCCGTTGCTCTAATTCCAAAGAGTTTATGAGCTCGCTTACACTTATAGTCCAGCTGCTAAGACCCTTATTTTAGGCCATCTGTTCATTTTTGGAAGAAAGTCTCATTTTAACTTTAGGAGAATTATATGATGTACTAATTTGATGAAAAGGGGGGCCCACTCTGGATCTTGTCTATTTCAGCAAAGATAAAGTGTTAATTTACAGACCATATTTTCTGAAAATGTTTAAATTAGTATATCAGGTTCTGGCACATGTTTTGTGTTATCATTTATTTTGGGTAGAATCTTGGCAATCAGGTTAAATGATATCTAAAAAAACACCTATACAAAGAAAAGAGCTGTTGCCAGTTTTTCTATGAACTTTAAGGGCGGCCATTTAAACGGACGACTTGAATGTAGATTTCTTTCAATTATGACTAAGTTATTGTTCATGGACCCGTCCCAAAATGTAATCACTTCTTTCGTAGCCAATTGCCCACCTTTTTCATTGAGAATATTTGGAGATATCGCGTGGACAGACGACAGGAGCGAATACGGAAAGGCAAGAAAAAAAATAACAACGGAAGAATATCTTTCGATCCATAACGAATTCCTCGATCCATACTAAGATTCAATCACTTCTTCCTTACTCCGTGGCACACCTTTCCATATAATCTCATTGGAATTCATAGAGACATTTTAGGGATATTGTATGGACAGACAGGAGCGAATACAGAGATGTAGGAAGAAAAAAAGACGGAAAGATATCTCTCAATCAAAAACGAATCCCTGGATCCGCCCCGTATTTTAATCACTTCGTTGTTACCACGTGCTTTACCCTTCCACAAAATCGAAATTAATTGAGAACTTTCGGAGATATCGTGTTGACAGACAGAAGCGAATACAGAAATTAATGGAAGAAAAAACGCAAAAATATCGGTTGTTAGAATGTGATCAATGGCGTCCTGTTTAGACAACATTGCCACAAGCATCAGATGTGTGTCGGCTGCTGATTCGATGCGGATGCACAGAATATTTGAACGGATTGTGTAATCATTTTCTGTATTATTGTTATAGTTATATTTCCTGTTAACTAACTGTGCAATCTAGATTCTACATTGTCTGTTTCTTAACTCTATTCACTCCGTGGTACCTCTATCCCCTCCCACATCCAGAGTGGTGCATTTGCATCTGTAAGCAGTCCTTGTTAATGCTATTAGCAATATGAAATGGAAACTTCTGATTTGCGTATCACTAAATTCTTCATAACCTTTAAACAAAATGACATATGAGATTAGTGTTGTGCTCATTATATTAGATTTTCATTCTTCGTTCCAGCGGTATGTGGTACATATGTAACGGAGTATTGGTCACGTCATAATGGAAACACATGAACATTTTTAAAAGAAATATTTGGGCCAAAATATTCGCAGATAGAATTAAGGGAAAGTTTTGTAACATCGAAAAAATGTTTTGAGCAAAACTATCATAGAGAATGGGCGCCCCCCGCCCCTCCGGCGGGGTGGATTGTGTTAAAGACCAGTAAAAACAATTAGTTCTGTGAAGTATTGACCCCTTACAACATGAAGTGCTCACTTCATATTGAAGACTCGGTTTTTCAGCATTTTCGTTTTTTTTCATCTGGTCTCTAAATTATCCGATATCTGGCCAAAACGGCAAGATCCAGATTGGGTCCCCCTTTCTATCAAACTATGACACCATTTGCTACGGCTGGATCAAATATGGCACTTTCTTCAAAATTTCATCGATTTTCTCTCTTCGCAGCTGGACTATATTCCTTAGTAATACACTCATTCATCGAGCTGTGCATTTACAAGACACACGAGAAGAAAATACATTTCCATATGTGAATTTCGCTATGTTAGTGTAGCGTGGCGGGCTCGGGAACCATTAGAACACTTGTTACGATATCCGATTAATGGTTAGTCTTTCATTGTTAGAAGATATGTATGGCCGTGATAATCTCGGGGTTTATGGCCGTGATAATCTCGGGTTTATGGCCGTGATAATCTCGGGTTGACGAAAAGTTCGAAATTTGCAAACCCACAGACAAACTCCAAAGATTAAAATGATCACAAACGTTTTTGTTACTTAATTTTTCTTTTTGTTATCTTGATTCTTCAGAAATTGAGTTCGGATAAAAATAACTGATTCAAGAGACCGGGGGTCGTGTTGCATACTGGGATGAAAGTCCTGAACGTGGAGAAAAAGGAAAACTCGAAACTTGTTTATAAGAAATACGAGAACATATTTTTATTTCATAAGAATACATTGTGTCAGTGGCGGAGAATGAAGAGTGGGAGAGAGATAATGGGAGCCGACAGCCTGTCCCCAACAGGGACACCGGTCTCGTGCCCTCCTCTTTGGTTGTCTCTGCTTATCCCTGTCTCGGCTCTCTGCTCTGTCCCGTTTCTGCCCACGGCTCTGCGTTGTACCCCTGAGCGGGCGGCCCGTGTCTTCTTTTATGGGGTTTGTACGCTCATGCTTGTTGTGTTATTTCCTGTTTTTGCATACCCACGCATATGCATTCTTCCTGAGGTAACCGGGTCCACTTCCACTTCCGCCCAGATGTTAGCCCGGAAATGACCTCCAGAAGCACTATATCATAACATTTGGAGTTATTACTAGGCGAGCCATCTTGAGTGACCTTCAAGGGTTGCTGGCTACAATCTGCGTATTCTAAAGAATCAATGCCTGTAAAACTACTCTCTGCCTGTATTAGTTTACATTAGTTTGGAAAAGAAGAGTTTCCTACAGGGTACACACGTCCAGAAAGGAAAGAAGCCAAATGTATAGCCATCGTTTGCACTGCTTACAACGGGGATCGAACTGCTTTTATTCATTGCACTATTGGAAAACCTTTCGTTTTAGATGTTTTCTGAAATTCTGAGATAGAGTGTTTCCATCATACATAGACTTTCTTCGGACTATTGTCCTCATCTTGGTTGTTTATCTGTTCACAACGTTTCGACCATTGTACCATACGGCCTTCTTCTGGTGCCTGTCGCGATCGAAAACAGTCGGGATCCTCATTTGATCAGCAGGGGTATTTTTCATTCCGCCGTCTGTGTCCAGGATATCTTGGGGTATCTTGCTTGGAATAGGCCATCCTAACATTCATTTCATCGTTCACACAAATACATCTAGTACCCCCCCTCTCCCCCCTCTCTCTCTATACTGCACCCACGAATGGAATGGCCACTTGATGCCATGGACATTTTTATGACGTGTGCGCTCTTCCCTTTTTCTGTTATCTAATGACTGCAAAGTTGTGATTGTTTTAGTTATACCATCTTGGTCTGATGAGAAGTATCTTCAGAAGAAGGGATATCTGGTTACGAATCTGTCGTTTTTATTTTATTTTATTGCCCTATATTTGACTTCTGTATCTTCAGTTGCTCTCCTTCCAAAGGTTTCTTAGGCTTCGTAGGTCTCTTCCACGGACTGTTTTACCACCCTCACTTTTATAAACCATTTATGAGTTTATTTGTCCTTCGCTTTGAAGGGCTATTTTTCAAGATAAGACATTAAAGCCTTAAACATTATAACTGTTATAATCGAGTTTCTTCTGCTTAGGTTAGAGTTTATGAGCTCGCTTACACTTATAGTCCAGCTGCTAAGACCCTTATTTTAGGCCATCTGTTCACTTTTTGAAGAAAGTCTCATTTCAATTTAGAAGAACTATATGATATACTAACTTGATAGAAAGGGGGGCCCACTCTGCATCTTGTCTATTACAGCAAAAAATGTGATAATTTACAGAACAAATTTTCTGAAAATGGTGAAATTAGTATATCAGGTTCTAGCACATGTTTTGAATTATCATTTATTGTGGGTAGAATCTTGGCAACCAGATTAAATCATATCTAAAGAAAACACCCATATTAAGAAAAAAGCTGTTGCCAGTTTTTCTATGAACTTTAAGGGCGGTCATTTAAACGGACGACTTGAATGTAGATTTCTTTCAATTATGACTAAGTTATTGTTCATGGACCCGTCCCAAAATTTAATCACTTCTTTCGTAGCCAATTGCCCACCCCTTTTCATTGAGAACATTTGGAGATATCGCGTGGACAGACGACAGGAGCGAATACGGAAAGGCAAGAAAAAAAATAACAACGGAATACAGCGAATACAGAAAGACAAGGGGAAAAAACAATCGAAAAATATTTTTCAATCCATAACGAATTCCTCGATCCATACTAAAATTCAATCACTTCTTCCTTACTCCGTGGCATACCTTTCCATATAATCTCATTGGAATTCATAGAGAACCTTTAGAGATATTGTATGGACAGACAGGAGCGAATACAGAAATATTAGGAAGAAAAAAAGACGGAAAGATATCCCTCAATCAAAAACGAATCCCTGGGTCCGCCCCGAATTTTAATCACTTCGTTGTTACCACGTGCTTTACCCTTCCACAATATCGAAATTTATTGAGAACTTTCGGAGATATCGTGTTGACAGACAGAAGCGAATACAGAAATTAATGGAAGAAAAAACGCAAAAATGTCGGTTGTTAGAATGTGATCAATGGCGTCCTGTTTGGACAACATTGCCACAAGCATCAGATGTGTGTCGGCTGCTGATTCGATGCGGATGCACACAATCTCGTATGAACCGCTGTAAATGTCGCAAAGCCAATGTGCCTTGCACTGCATTATGTAAGTGCTCTGCTGACTGTATATCTGAATGAATCTTTGAACGGATTGTGTAATCAATATTAATATTCGATTATAGTTATATTTTCTGTTAACTAACTGTGCAATCTAGATTCTACATTGTCAGTGTCTTAACCATATTCACTCCGTGGTACCTCTATCCCCTCCCACATCCAGAGTGGTGCATTTGCATCTGTAAGCAGTTTTTGTTAATGCCATTAGCAATATGAAATGGAGACATCTGATTTGCGTATCACTAAATTCTTCATAACCATTAAACAGAATGAGATATGAGATTAGTGTTGTGCTCATTTTATTAGATTTTCATTCTTCGTTCCAGCGGTATGTGGTACATATGTAACGAAGTATTGGTCACGCCATAATGGAAACAGATGAACATTTTTAAAAGAAATTTTTGGGCCAAATATTCGCAGATAAAATTAAAGGAAAGTCATGTAACATCGAAAAAAATGTTTTGAACAAAACTATCATAAAGAAGGGGCGTTCCTCACCCAACCCCCGGCGGAGTGAATACCAGTAAAAACAATTAGTTCTATGAAGTATTGACCACTTATTTGATTTCATTATAATTTTGTGAGAAAGATTTTTCTGTTTAAAAGAATTTCCATACAACACGATGTGCTCAATTTACATTGCAGACTCGGTTTTTCAGCATGTTCACTTTTTTTCACCTGGTCTCTAAATTATCCGATATCTGGCCATCTGTGTCCGGGATAGCTTGTAATAGGCGATCCTAACATTCATTTTCCCCCGCTCCCTTCCCTCCGTGTCTGTAACCATTATAGTATCGGTAGCAGCTATCAGCCGAACCTGTTGTTGTACACATGCGAAGCGACGGGTCATGGACTAGTTTATATAAAGCGTGTCTGTCGTGTAGTTTTCAACAAACTAGTTACACAAGCCATTGATAGTGTGTCCGATTCCCACTATTGTGACCCTGTGCCAGACTAAGCCAAGTATAATAAATATATAAACATATTTACGTTAGGGTCGTTCTTCCAAGGGAGTGAGAATTATCATATTTCTCTTCAGCCGTCCCTGCTTGGCAGGGTTCGAAATTAACGTCACCCCTTCGTCCCGGGGATGGTCAAAATGTGTTCGGGACGAACAAATGATGAACAAAAATGATTTTTTAAAAAAATCACTTCCGTCCCAGAGTCGTCGGGGGAAGATATCTTTTTAAAAAAGAATTTGGTTAGGATTGTTTTTCGGGACGGTTTACATTTCCTTTGGGAGGGGTAAAATTGTTTTTTGGGACGGTTCCGGGACGGTTCCGGGACGGTAGTGAATAAAGTTAGTCTGGAGCCCTGCAGCTTGGGCTTCACATATAACATTATTACTTACTTGTCCTGCGATATGTGAAATAGACTCAAAGGCAACAAATACCCGATTTGGCGTCACTCACTTCACCCTGCGCTATTGTATCTGTAAGTGAACACGAACTGTCCCAGCCGAAATTTGAACTCGCTTCGCCGAGTCCATTTTCCGAGCCGTTATCGTCCATATCTTTCTAATAAAGTGTTTTTTCCCCAGAAGTCATTTTGACGCCCCACTCGACTGCAATTTCAGCTTAAGAAAAATCAAAGAAAGAGAAAAAAAGAAGAAAAGATCTGAAACTCTGATGCAACAGAAGATTGCAAAAACAACATATGGAATGGTAAAGATGTCGCCAGAAAAAACATTTCAAGTGGGTAATGATTATTAAAGACGCAACGAATATATGAAGTGGAATCCTTTTTGTGTGCTGCAAACTGTTTAGCTTCCTCTACAGACAATTGAAAATCAAGTAGCATGCAAGCAGCTTATTCGCCAGATAGATATACAGTGTGTTTAAAAAAGGAACGGTATTTTGACAATTTGAATTTAAACTATTTTAAATCTAAAAACTATTTTTTAAAGATACAAATTAAAACATATTACAAGATTAATTTTGACTTTACAATAGACGTTTAAAGTGATTTCCTTTATAGTCCGGTTCCGATTTGGGATAAACTATGTGGGTCAATGTATTTTAGAGTCGAATTTGTTATGCATCTGACATAGGATAGTTCAAGGGTGATGATTCCAAATCTGCCAGATGATATTCACCATTTTTTGTTGTTATTACAGGAGAGCTCATTCAAAATCAGAGCCGAAATGCTAAATTGTATGGCAGTGATTCTGAATGTGACAGCGTAACTCAGCAACCACACAACATATCCCCATGAATATTCGCGCTCACAACCTAGAAAAAGTAAATAGAGAGAGAATTCCATCAGCTTTCCAACAGTGTATCTTGTCACTATGTATCTGGTCGGGGGTTGATAAAGATTTCTCCATGCTGCTTGGCATCGCCTTCAACTTTGGGTATCTATGTGCCTTCCTCCTAATCCTAAGCAACTATGAGAAGGGACCAAATGTTTTATAGCGTTTTTATTGACACGGATCACTTTGTTGTCAAAGTTATGTGGCTACCCCTACAGGGACACTTAAATGGACTGTCCTGTGCCAAAAAATATAGAATGTCATCCAGCAGATCTGGAATCAGCCCCCTTTAATTATGTCAGATCAAGTGTAAAAAGAATTCTACTCAAAAATGCTTTGCACTGTTTTTAGAAGGGCCAATTGTCATTTTTGGACCTGACTATGAACCTGGACGCAGGTTCGTACCCATTTCATTGCATAAACGTTTCATTAAATTGGCAAACGACATAGCTTACACAACACAAAGGAATGGGTGCTCGAATGAGGGTAGTGCATGATGTAATCATTCCAACCGCTAAATACTGTTGTCTCCGAGTAAAACTTACGTGCGCGTCCATTCTACCCTCTTATGCCTAGGGTTGCGTCCTTTATGAAACGCCCCGTACACGTGCTATAACCTGATGAGAAAAGTTAAATCATTACAAAATGCAGTGGGAAATTATGCAAAAATAGGCCTGGTTAGTCCCTCAATAGAAACCGTCACGTGATTAAGTCTTTTGGCAGCATGTCGTGTTGGGGGTGATCAATTAGAAATATTTGGGAAAAGCGGTGATCAATGAATAAATTACTTCTGTCTTTTGTTGGACAGTGATCACTAAAACGTCTGAATTTAAAAAAACAAAACAAGCGTGAATGCTACCGGACACACACTAAGGGATCAGTTTAGCATTAACTTACATTGCAAATTGAACCCCCCACTAAAAACCTATTTAGAGGTGGAATTTAAAAGAAAAATGTTTTTTTAGTAAATATTTAAATGTTCAACCCTCTACTAACATTGGTGCGGTCTGTACACGTGATACATTAATACATACATACATAGATAGCCAGCCAGACTGACTTGAAAACCGAAGAAACCTATGTTTTGGTTTCTAGTATATTCTAGTCACTACAGTGGAATTGGGCGTGTGTGTGTGTGTGTCGCGTGGTAACATATCCACCATCGTTCTGGAAGTGCGAGTGGCGGGACGGTTAACAGCATGAACAATGGAATTGGAGAGCCTCGTTCAAGGACTTGAACAAGGGCCAGGGAGTTTTGAATGTGTTTTGCAATTGAAACCCGTCCCAACATAGAAGTGACTTTTCCCACCACTCAAAACATGAACACCCTAATGGCTAAGCGAAATACGCCGGGGTTACAATAATTGTGCAATTGTCAAAGACCTTGGAAATGGTTAAGTGTGTAGCCGAAAGCGCTACGTATGATAACACTTTTGGACTATTACACTACCTGGATCCAAACATACATTCTCTTGTACGGAAGAAAACAAAAAACAAAAAAAACAGAAGAAGAAGAAGAAGAAGAAGAAGAAGAAGAAGAAGAAGAAGAAGAACAACAACAACAACAACAACAACTGTCACCGCTTCTTGCTAGGTGACCAGCCCATCTCCATTTTTGTTGCTTATTTATTTGTATAATATCTTTCACTCTAGTCCTCCTTCTGATCCATGTTGATCTTTCAGTTTGCTTTGCGTGACAGAAACTAAAGCAAACAGAAGTAGAGGACGGGGGTATAGCAAAGCTAGTGTCTATTTGTTCACGTACACTAAAGCAACCACTTGTTTGTGTGTTCGCATCCACATTACAACTACATTACTGCTACTACTACTAATGTTGCTGATGATTATATCTTCGAAGTAGGACAGAAAATGAATGTAAACATCTTTGATTTTTCATGAATAAAACAGATGTTTTCCTCATATTAAAAAATAAATGTGTGTTTTTAATCAATGCTGCTTAGTGTTTGATCTGAAGTGCGAAGTTTTCGCCTCGGGAATACAATTAGCTGCACTTTCCGTTTCTCAGCCCCCAAAATAGTATTACATATCCGGTTGATTTTACCGGAAATAATTGCACATCTATCTATCTATCTATCTATCTATCTATCTAT
>VCCN01003983.1:1107826-1117833 GCA_006491835.1 Architeuthis dux
ATCATTGCGCATTTCGGACGAGAATGCTAGGATTGGAGGCGACCTGTTGTCACTTGATCTCCAGGGTTGATGACCAAATAGTATCTATAATAATCATGACGATAATTGAAAAGAAAATTTAATATCAATGATAAACATTTGAGGTATTTGTAATTAACACAGAAAAAACGTAATTAGTGTGATTATCTGTCATTTTTAATTGCAATGAAACCGCCTTGATAGTTGCTGCAACCAACGTGACCTAATTTGGGTTTTCGTGCTAGAGTGTTCGCCTCTGGTTCGGTGGGTCGGAGGTTCAATCCGTGGCCGAGGAGCCATACCAAAGATTTTTAAAATGGTACTTAATGAGTTTCTGCTAAGCGCTCAGCATAAAGAGTAGGATTGAGGAATCCTGGAGAGGGATGGGCTCCGTTAGGCTATCTGGCTCAAGACTGATAATTTTGTAGGTGCCCTTACAATACGATACAGGGGGCGGAAACCCCCCGTACTGAGTTACGGGGACAAGGATGTCCCTTGGCCCGGCATCGATTATCCGCGAGGGAAAAATGTGACGTCAAGTTTAGTGTGGGGACCCTCATGCGTAAGTGTGGGGAGAGACAAAATTTGTCCAGCTCCCTCGGCACTTTGCGTTTAACGCTGACCCTACTCCACTGAGTGGAATTGTTATAATTTGTGTTTCCGGACACCTGGGCGGAAATGTAAGTGAACCCAGTCACCTCAGGAAATAGGTATATTGTCTAAATATTGTCAGTGTTCAAAACAGGAAATGGGAACCGGTGATTGACACCGTGTGACACCACATAGGCCTTAGAGAAACTATAAAAAGCAGACCCAAAGAAGCGAACAGAGCGAACAGAAATCTCGACACTCAAAGAAACAGACAGACATCAGCGTAGCCGAAAGGCACAAGACGCTGTCCCTGTTGGGGACAGACTGGCGGTTCTCCTTATCATCTCTCTCCCACTCTTCACTCTCCGGCCGACAAAGATGTATGTTTTGTAATAAAAATATGTCCAGATATTTTTATAAGCAAGTCTTCGAGTTTCCTTTCTATCCAAGTCCAGGACACACCGCTATACAACAGAATGGGGAGTTGCAGGCTGGGAGAGTGGGTCCCTTGGAACCAAACATTCTACTTTTTAGGGCGACAGGGAAATCCGGGGATCCAGAAATTGTATAATATCAACACGAATTTCAATGTATTCCCTTATTTCTCTGACATATGGTAAATGATACCGTGTGTACCGAAATAAATACGAACAATGAAAACTTGGTTGTTCTGTTTTACACATCGTTTCGGCCGTTGTACTCCACTGCTTCCCCCAGAAGCGTGTCGTGAACGGGGTGGGTGGGTGTAATGTTCGAACCTCCCCCGTTCAAGACACGCTTCTGAGGAAGGCCGTGGAGTACAACGGCCGAAACGATGTGTAAACAAAGTTCTTCGAATTTTTGCGATATGTGAAATTGACTTAGAAGCTACAAGCACCTGAAATGGTGTCACTCACTTCACCATTATTACCACTTTTTTACCCATTGCTGGAGGCGAGGGGAGATGGATCCATGCCTTTCCTAGGGGCACTGATTGTTTCAGTCGGAGTTCGAACCCGTCTCACCGATTTCCATTTTCCGTGCTGCTAACCGCCTGGCCACCTGCACTTCCAGTGATGCGTTTGCTGGGGATTGTTATGGGACACGCGTGACGTCACAGTGACGGTCGAGGTTATGACGTAATTGAAATCGCACATTTTTCGGGCGACTGAAAAAATCAGGTCAAACGTCAGGCACTAATTTGATAACCGGTTGTGAACTGGATTCAAAAATAAATGTCTAAATTAAAACGAGTAGTGTCCCAGGTTAGTCCTGGTCTTTTACTTAAATAGCGAAGCAAAGACGAAAATAAAGGGTGGTTGCATTTCTTTCTGTTTTTTTGTGTCTAAATTTGAACATAGGTTATTTGTGGTTGCTGATAAATCATGAATTATATTATTTCGTTGGAATATTTAATTAAAAAACAACTGTTAATTTGAAAGATGCACGGTGACCCAAAAGTAACCATCTATTTTGGTGACATGGGGGGATTTTAAACGTCTGTTATATCGGCATTATTTTATGAATAATTTTATGCAAAATGCCTGTTTTCTTCACATTTAAATTGCTTAAAACACATTTGTGGTGATTTTTAAATTTCTAAATTTTTCTTTTTCTTTCATGAATTTTCAATATGTCACCCATGGCAGCAATTTCAAACTTGATGACAGCGACAACTGTTTTCAGATACATTTTCCTATCAACAATGATATTGAGGACATAATTAGTTGAATTTATTTACCATACATAGTTTTGGGGAATTTTCCAGACCTTCTTTCTTCACATTTAAATTGCTTAAAACCCATTTGTGTTGATTTTTAAATTTCTTAATTTTTCCTTTTCTTTTCAGACCTATTATTGACAATGAATGTGTAAGAAAGAATCTTCATAGTTACATGCAAGATAAAAGGCATGAAATGTAAACAAATCAGAGAAAAGTTTAGGAGAAATCTTTATAAAAACAGGTCCTAGAGACCAAGGCTATTCGTGACTTAGTAAATAAATTCATGAGGACTGAAACAGTTGATCGCTTTGAAATCTGTAGAGACATTGATGGTGACCACGTAGAATCTAATAATTAAACTTGACCCCATATTCTTTCATGCGTTTATATAAAAATACATATATTTTGTTTCAGTATATATATAGGGTGTCACAGAAGCAATTCCCGATTTGTCCTAAAATTAATGCCAGTTCTAAAGGAAGCAATTATTAAATGATTATTAAATTACTATTAAAAGCAATTATTAAATAGTTGGTTCCCTTAGAACTGGCGTTATTTTGGGGACAAATTGGGTGATACTTACGGGACAATCTATATATATCATCATCATCATCATCATCATCACCATCCGTTATGAGTCTCACTGCTGGACAAAGGCCTTTTCCCATCTCCTTCCATGGCGTAATTGCGCTAACCTCTGCCATGTCTTACCGGCAAACCTTTCTATCTCTTCACTCCATCTTGTGTCTCTTCTTTTCCTTGCTGCGTTTACTATCCCTTGCTAGGTGACCAGCCCATCTCCATTTTTGCTTCTTAATTATTTGTATAATATCCTTCACCCTAATCCTCCCTCTGAGCCATGTTGTTCTTTTCTATCTCTTAGGGTTATCCATAGCATTGCTCTTTCCATGGCTCTCTAAGATGGTTTTCAGCTCGTTTTGTTAATTTTCATGTTTCGCATCCATAAGTCATGGCTTGTATTATGCAAGCATTGTATACTTTATGTTTTAAGCACATTGACAAGGTGCTCTTCAGAAGGTCTCTATTCCCTTCTTCCCGCTATGTGCCCTGCCCATCTCTGATCTTTCTCTATCGCTAAGAGTTATTCCTAACATTGCTCTTTCCATTGCCCTCTGTGCTATTCTAAGTTTGTTATCGAGTGGTTTTCTAAGTTTCCAGGTTTCGCACCCGTACGTCAAAGCTGGTATTATGCATTGATTGTATACTTTACGCTTTAAGCATATTGCCAATTTGCTTTTCAGTATGTCTCTATTTATACCAAATGCATTCCAGTCAATCGTTATGTGCCGTTTTATTTCATTTCCGTGGTCTTTCTCTAGCTTCATCGCCTGGCCTAGGTAAATGTATTCCTTAACTTCTTCTAGGGCTTCACCCTCTATTCTCATAGTCTTTTTCGGGACTGTACTATTGAACATTACTTTTGTCTTTGTTCTGTTCATCTTTAAGCCTATTTTTGACCTTCTATATTTAGATCACTTAGCGTGTTTTGTAGATCCTCTGCAATTTATGATATTATTGCAATATCAGCACAGTACCTTAAATTGTTTATATATATTCCGTCTATGTTTACGACCACGTTTTCTCAGTCAGTTTTCCGAAAGATGCTTTCAAGGCTCGCTGTAATGAGTTTTTCCAATTACCGCCATATTACTACCTAACCTTTACAAACTATTCTCAAAAATACTCAAATAGATTAACAAACACTTTAGATGAAAACCAACCGCCAGAACAGGCAGGCTGTAAAAGTGGCTATTCGACAATAGACCACCTACACACATTAAGCCAGCTAATCGAAAAGACATCAGGATACAACAAACACTTTGTGTGGCTATGTTTGGTTAAATACGACGGTCAAGGAATATCTTTTCAGCTTTTTAGTTAGTCTTTCTTGTTTACGCACAAGAGAACGCATGTCGGGATCCAATGTATATAAATATTATCCAAACGATATATTTGACCGAGCGCTACCGACTGTATATTCAGCCATTTTCGACATCGTGAAAAACTGTAGTGTTACTGTTAAGCACTGTTCAAATAGTGTTTAATCCGAATTTAATGTGGACACTATTTGAACAGTGAGAAACAGTAACACTACAGTTTTTCAAGATCTCGAAAATGACTGAATATTCAGTCGGAAGCGCTCGGTCAAATATATCGTTTGGATACTATGTATATACATTGGAACCTGACATACGTTCTCTTGTGCGTAAACAAGAAAGACTAACTAAAAAGCTGAAAAGATATTCCTTGACCGTCGTATTTAACCAAACATGCATTAATGAAGGACTGATGCCTAAACACACACACACACACACACACACACACACACACACTATATCTATAGTTATTTTTTAAAATTCCTGTTATTTCTCAAAATAGATCGTTATTTTTGAGACACCGTGTATATCAAAATGTCCTCGTTAGAATTCATGGATTTTAATCTCCAGGGTGAATAATTAGACATTTACTAATCTTATCTTAGTCTAGAACAGGGGTCGACAAACTACGACCCGCGGGCCAAATCTAGCCCGCAGTCTCATCTCATTCGGCTTCATTGAATACGTGACGTTGCATACCTAAATCCTTTGTTTCCCCCCATCTATCTTTGGTTAGCAAACATTAAATTTCAGTATCGAAAAATAGAGCAAATGTCTCATTTTTTGCAGTGGACTCAAACGAATCAATGTTTTATAGCTAGAAATGTTTCAACCGTAAGCTTTTATGCTTTTCTATTGATATACTTGTCTAAATTTGAACCAGTATTTGACAATACTTGTTCTCCAAAAAGGGAATTTCATAGTTCTCATTGAGTACATGGCAGTTTATGGGGGTAAACACTCCTATAATGAAAAACATTAAAGTAAATACAATAAAAAAAACAAGCTTTTTCCATAAGTCATGGCTTGTATTATGCAAGCATTGTATACTTTATGCTTTAAGCACATTGACAAGGTGCTCTTCAGAAGGTCTCTATTCCCTTCTTCCCGCTATGTGCCCTGCTCATCTCTGATATTTCTCTATCGCTAAGAGTTATTCCTAACATTGCTCTTTCCATTGCCCTCTGTGCTATTCTAAGTTTGTTTTCGAGTGGTTTTCTAAGTTTCCAGGTTTCGCACCCGTACGTCAAAGCTGGTATTATGCATTGATTGTATACTTTACGCTTTAAGCATATTGCCAATTTGCTTTTCAGTATGTCTCTATTTATACCAAATGCATTCCAGTCAATCGTTATGTGCCGTTTTATTTCATTTCCGTGGTCTTTCTCTAGCTTTATCGCCTGGCCTAGGTAAATGTATTCCTTAACTTCTTCTAGGGCTTCACCCTCTATTCTCATGGTCTTTTTCAGGACTGTACTATTGAACATTACTTTTGTCTTTGTTCTGTTCATCTTTAAGCCTATTTTTGACCTTCTATATTTAGATCACTTAGCGTGTTTTGTAGATCCTCTGCAGTTTATGATATTATTACAATATCAGCACAGTCCCTTAATTGTTCATATATATTCCGTCTATGTTTACGCCCACGTTTTCAAAGTCAGTTTTCCGAAAATGTTTCAGTTTCTATTCGCTTTGGCCCACAAAGCATAAAAACATTTTGTACCCGGGGAGGAGGGGGGACGAAATGTTTTTATGTTTTATATGTTTTATGTCTCAGAAAAACTTGCTGACCTCTGGTCTAGAACAAAACAAAACAAATGGGGATAGAAAGACTGTGTTGCACCAATCTTCCAAATACTAGCTTTTACCTGGGCTCGAACACTAACTATCTACACCGGTGGGAAATATGCAACTACCTCATCCTCAAAAGCAGGTTGAATGTATATCCAATGCAGTGTCTGAAATCGATCCCAACATTTATAGTTCTACGTTTATTTGTTTTAGCTTTCAATATAAATGAGCTACACACACTTACTCCCACCCATCGATGTTATTTGAATAACGATTTGAATAAACATCAAAATATGAACAACAATTTACCGTATTTACTCACGGAATGGGACGATCGGGCGCAGTCGTTTGGGCACTGCTGCTTGGTCGCCAGCTATTTTGGCTCCAAACTTTTGGGTACTAGATATTTGGGCGCTTGGAAATGACATATTCAATTGATTAGTCATTATTCAAAGGTATAGCGTTAAATAAATATAAAACAATAATTTACCTTTATATATATATATATAAAAGAAAACTTTTGATCCCTAAAATAAAAGTTGTGTATCTTTTGGTGATAGGAAATGTAATGTAATGTAGATTGTGGCGCTAACTGAGACTAAGGAAGAACTAAGAGGTCACCTCGTTCTGAATTTCTGATATGAGGAATTATCATTATAATTCACAGATTTATACGGATTTATTCAAATGTCACTTGTTCACAGGAACAGTAATACCATCTATAGCTTAAGTTAACAGCTAAATAGGGTTTAGTAGTTGAGTGGTCTGGTGGCAGTAAGTAGTAGGGGTTAGTTAGTTCAGTTCTTTTAATTTCAAGATTAGATGCAAATGTTACTTTGTGTATCAACTCTTTTATTTAAAAACATGTAGAGTACAGACCAGTTTTCCCCCAAAAATGCTTAGCTCCAAAATGTCTATCGCCAAATGGACTAGCGCCAAAAGGGGTCTGGCGCCCAACCTGATGCGCCCAAATGGATGTGCCTAAACGGCTGTGCCTAAACGGCTGTGCCAAAATGTACTCCCTTTAGTCGTTTGTTATTCAATTGGTTACATTTATATTTTATATTTAAAACTATTTAATTGACAAAGTCTTTTTCTCTTTACAGGATAAAACTGAAGTTCCTCAAATCTATTACTTACACATCAAATCCGATATCCGAATGCGGTTTGCCACGACGCGTGTGATTAGTCGAATGGCTAACCACAAGAATTATTCAACTGAAGCTACTTTTCACGTCATCCTTCCCAACGAAGCCTTCATTTCCAACTTTTCTGTGTAAGCATAATTCCTTTTTTTCATTCGAATACACACATTGGATGCCCACACTCAAAAACTACTACTAGAATGGTATAAATGGTATAAACCCTATTTAACTGTTAGCTGTTAGCTTAAGCTATAGATGGTATTACTGTTCCTGTGAACAGGTGACATTTGAATAAATCCGTATAAATCTGTCAATCTTTGCCAAGGACCTAAGAGCCCACAAAAGTTTCGCTTACGACGAACTAAAAAAGTGGGGGTGATTGTCTTATAGCGGATGAATACTAATGGTGTTTTTTTCGGTAGTCTCCACGACAATAAATAATTATAGTTATTACAGCTTACCGTATTTTTGTTTGCTGAATAAATATAAATAATCTAATTTCCACTTGAACGGATGCACTCCTGTACTGCCTGGACCAGGAATTGTACGTACACTAGCCTTTATCCACTAGGCCAAGTTCCGTAGGTAGTGGAAACTGATTTTGAAACCTAATGTTTTCTCTTTTCTGATTAGAAACTCCCTAATCCTAATCTTGTGATACCATAAGGCTAAAGTTGACGATTGCCTAATATATCTAAGAACGACACCGGGGGTGACTGACAGTAAGGGCTGAGGTGCCCTAAAAGGTTCTGCTAAAAATTTACTGAAGTTTATCAAACAAAACAGACGCTCGAGGAAGGCCCGAGACTGCAGTTGCTGAAACATTGGGATAAAAACAACGAAGATGAGGATACATGTTTGAAAGAATCATTGTATAATAACAACGCCTCGTCTCAAAAACTCTATCTATATAACGAATAGTGTAACTATTTTCTGTGTGTTTCTCTGTCCGCAACAATAGACTCTTTCACTTAAAGGTAACAATTTTGCTGATGAAAATATTTCCAATTCACCTTTGAAACTTTGAAAATTTGAAACAATAAACTCTTCTACTTAAACGAGTTCAGTTACTTTTTAATAAAACCTCAGATGAAATTGATGAGACTTAAAGATTTATTTAGACTATTAACAGCTTTAACATTGTGACGGACAAAGAAACAAACAGAAAATGTTACACTGTTCATTCATAAAGATAGATATGAATTGGCATTCTTACAGATATAGCCATATTGTGAATTACTTTCCCCTGATAAAACTTCTTTTCCTCGTTCCTCTTCAGAGAAATGGATGGCGTTGTGTATCCAGGAGAAGTAAAAGAAAAAGAACAGGCGAAAAAAGATTTCGAACGAGCGAAGAAAAGAGGACACAGTGCCGGCCATGTTGCTCAGAAGTAAGTACACCTTTCTTTTGTAAGTCTTACAACACTACACATTTATGTCGATAAATATTTGTTGTGTAAAATAAATTCTTTTTTGATCATTATGCTATAGACTTGCTGATGTACCTACGTATACAGCTAAATTTAAGACAAACCAGGAGTATATGTATGAAAACGATCATTATTATTTTTTATTCTTTCATTTATTCTGTTGTGTTATGCTGACTGCAATTTCGACGGGTGTCATTGTCAACGCATGTTTTGGAAGTGATGGAAAACAAATTCTTGCATCGTGAATTTCTATTAAATATAACTGTCAGGGGCCTTTAGTTAGTGCGTGCGTTCATATATTTGTTGATTGTACTTTGGGAGTCATATGTTAGTGTGCATGTGTATTTTATGGTTTTATTGGTGTGATTGGGTATCCTATGCTCAGACGCTGGTCAGAGATTTATCAGACTGTCTGATGTCTCCCGCTGTCAAGAGATTAATGCCATGTGTCAGGGTGTGTATCCGTGCATGCGTGTGAGAGTGTCTGAATATATGGAAGTGTGAGTATGTGTTTTGTCCGTGTGTGTGAGTGTGTTCAGTGTATGCATGTGTAAGTGTGTGTGGGGTGTATGTATATGGATAGAGTGCGTGTGGGGGTTGTGTATGTGTGAGAGTGTGAGTGGGTGCGTGAAAGTGTAAGTGTGTGTGAATGGGTGTATGTGGAGTTGATATGTTAATCTTATCCGGAATAGCTCACGTTGGTAGAACATACATATACAAATAAAAATAAAAACAAATATAAAACAATACCGAAGTTCATGTGTATAGGTGAGACATAATTGTTGTGTACATCGGTAATGTACGGTGCTTTTGATGTCTACCTCATGTTTTTGTATGGTAATGGAATATCCATTGTGTGTGTGTATTTATATATAGGTATATATATGCGTATGTATATATATATGTGTGTGTATATATATATATATGTTTGTTATGTGGATGTAAGGTAAAACGACCGTATGGTTGAGGTAATTTGACAATGTGGAAATGAAAGATTGAGAAAAGCGTGTTACGTCTCAAACTTATTTATTACCATAAAGATAAGCCTTGATGCATTTCGCCGAGTTTCATTTGGCGTCTTCAGAAGTTCTTTTTCCATACAGTCCGATTATTCACACGTCTGTGTGAAATGTGTACTGAGCTGGGAAAAAACAGAAAGAGACGTTGCTTGTAGAAGAGAGCGGGGAGGGGGGTGCGATGATTTCTAAGTGTTGGCAAACTGTGGGTTATATTCTTGTTATCTGTGCGTCGGCATGCACACTTAGAAATCATCGCACCCTCTCTCCTACAACCAACAACTCTTTCTGTTTTTCCCAGCCCAGTACACATTTCACACAAAAATGTATATAATCGAACTGCACATACGTAAGTCTTATGTACTGCGAAATAGTTTCTGAAGATGCCGAATGAAGCTCGGCGAAATGCATCAAGGC
>VCCN01003983.1:1292452-1303961 GCA_006491835.1 Architeuthis dux
TTGGATCCAGACCCCGATTGTTGGCACCGTAAAATGAATTCAGTTATACAATTTGATTTGAGTCTTTGAATGCTTCAATTAAAAGAAAATACAAAATCCCGATGAAATCTTATCAAGCCTTCACTAAAATATTTCTCATAGATACCGTTTTCAAATCTGGGTGCATCGCGGTTAAGTAATAATTGGCGAGAAAGGCTAGAAAAGCATTACTAGTTTCATCCTTTTCTTACTGGGTGCTCCACACTTGTGGCCTTGTGCCAGACTAAATTAAACTTAATAAATACTTTCTTATTGTCAAGGCACGCTGAAAGCACCGTTTCTTATCTGATCAGTGTCGAACATGATCAGTACTTCTTCTTTCGACGTAGGATGACACGGTGGTTATTTACTGCGTCTGGTGATACTTGGTAGGGTCCTCTATCCTTTGCAAGTTGGCTGGTCAACACCTTTTTATGTATCCTGAAGTGCCCTTATGCGGGCCACTAACGTTTTTGCGGGGACGAATTCAAAGTCGGGGATTTTCAGTCTGCTTTTCCCAGGGCGCCGGAACTATGGGGGCAGCTGTCCCCCCGCCTGCCTTAATGGCACGGGTCAGCGGGGCCAGCTGTGTGCCCTCTGTAAAAGAAAAGGAAAGTGTAAGACATACTGAATCAAATATTTATTTCTAATCATCAACTGAATAAAAATGTTCTCATAACTGCAAAAACAAAGACGTATACACATACGCATTAAATACCCACATACCGCATATGCACACACATACACACATGCCATGTAGGCATATACATACACATACACACGCATTACATGCAGACACATGTCACACAACGCTGCAAACGCACATGCAAAAATAATGGGTTACTTAATCTGAGAAAAATAATTGCTTTATTAATACTACCCATGCATAAATCAAAACACGGCGCCGGAGATATCCTTACACATCCTTACACACACATATGCACATACATGCAGCTTACGCGCATGCGATATACGCACACACATACACACATACACGTACGGGGAGTTGAGAACCTTTCGGCACCCCTTCGTTTATACACATACCACATACACACATGATACATACTCACATGTACGCTTGCACAAACATGCCATATATGCACATAGTACACATTCTACATACACACGTACCGTCACGGCAAATAAACATATACACACATGCCACATACACACATACAAACATGCGCACCCATACCACAGACACACATGCTACATACGCTTATACATACACATATGCCACATACGCACATACATACACATATGCCACATACGCATATACACGCATAAATATACAGTCTTATTTATGCATACATACCACGTACACATGCTACACACTAACATGACAGGGCACGCACATGACAGATATGCGCACACGTACACACATGCCATATACGCACACACATACATTTGGTCCAATGCAAAATGTCCAATGCAACGCAGCGAAGCGTCCATCTTTGGATCAGGGCCATCCCTAGGGTTCCTGGCGCCCGGGCAAACTGGACAGGTGCACTTGTGACAGGGTAGGGCCATCCCTAGCGTTTCTGCATGGGAAAACTGATGTTCACCCTTGTGACAGGGCCGGTCATTGGATTCCTGGTGTCCCGGGCAAACTGAACGTCGGCTCCCTTGTGACAGGGCGGGGCCATCCCTAGGGTTTCTGGCGACCGGGCAAACTGAAGTTCGGCACCCTTGTGACAGGGCCGGTCATCGGATTCCTGGCGTCCGGGCGAACTGGACCGGCGCACTTGTGACAGGGCAGGGTCATCCCTAAGGTTCCTGGCTCCCGGGCAAACTGAAGTTCGGCACCCTTGTGACAAGGCCGGTCCTCGGATCCCTGGTGCTCTGGGCAAGCTGTACTTCGGTGCCCTTGTGACAGGGCCGGCCCTGGGATTGCTGGGGCACCGGACAAGCTGAACTTCGGCCCCCTTTAAAGTATAGTATTATCTTATCTATTGTTTTATCTACTTGTAATTTACGTCAGAAAAGGTTTCATTTGAATAATCAGGTAAAAGAAAACAGTTTCCCACACATCTGACTTCACATCGAAGAATTTTTTAATTTTGACTGTTTTTTTCTTCTGTTTAATTTATTCATTTCCTCACTTTTCAATTTCTATTTTGGAAAGTCTCCGGCACATAATAGGCGACCCGAGCACTTGGTTCCCTGGGCGACTGCCCGTGTTGTCGATACCCTGCCTAGTGAGAATCGAACTCACTACAATGGTTCTACTAAACTAGTTTGTAAACCATTGATCCATGCAGGCGATCCTCTTCACTGCTGTTAAGTGTCGGGGTAAAATACGGGAAGCCACGAGAAGCGAAGCAAAGATATCATTTATTACCAGTGACAATTGCGCTAATCAATAAATAATCCCACGTGTCTACCCCTCCTACCCCTTAGCCTAAATTATATTTAACATAACCACCCACACCGCTGTATTAAAGATTTTTCAAATTACATTCCAAATGTTATGTTTTCTTCTCCCTTTATTTATTTGTTATTTTTTTTCTTATTTTGGGAGAGGTGATGCAGTATTCTGATCTAGGAGCATTACCTATAGTTTTTCGTTTGTTCAATTAGAAAATATTTGTCCAAATTTTCTTCAGAGTCACATTGTGGGAAAGAGTGGTTACAAAAGAGCAAGGCAGAGATTGTATTAGAAGAGAGAAAAATCATAAGAAGAATTAGATATAGATACATGGTTGTTTTTATATTTAGATGTAGGATTATTGAAAATTGATTTGATGCTAGACTTAAGTCCAAATCGTGATAGGCTAAGTAGATCAATCTTAAGTTTTCTTGTAAAATTATTCCATACAGTAATGCATTTTTTGGTGATTGAATTTAATCCATATTTAGTTGTTATGCAAGATGGAACATAGAGGCATCCCAGTTTGGAGCCTTTTGTACTTAATTCCCTTTGCTTCTCGTTGCTTCTCGTATTTTACAGGATCGCTTTTTAAATTGGAAGAATAAAATAAAATAAAATAAATCAATTAATTAAATAAAACATTTATTTTTACATGCATAATTCATAACCTAATTTGCATAACAGTGCTGTTATGCATTTACAGTTAGAGTCGTGGACTGGGGCCATCTTACCCGCTCTGTCCGCGGCTCTCACCACTTGGCCAAATCTTTTGCCTTTATGAAACTGCACCCCAAGGGAGGGGGTCTAAATCGAAAGATTTATTTTTACATATAAATACATGAAAAACTAAAAATAAAATAAATTTCAAACATCAAAAACCTTTATAACTTAGTATTTGGGTCTTTTACTTATAAAATTTCTTTATCTAATAATTAAAAAAGAAAAATTAATTGTGCTTTGCCCGAGCTGGGGGTCCGGACCCCGTGGACCCCACCCCCTCGGATCTGTGCTTGTCCCCCCAAAAATACACCTCAGTAAACCCGAGAAAGGTCTTCAGCCCTCATCCAAAATGCCAGTTGTCTGCCCTTGTTGGCATGATATGCTTTGATGTCAGTACAGGTTGTTGTCGGCAGGCGGCGCTGTGAAATCAAGGCAGCTTCGCCGCACAGTAAATATTATTCGAGTGCGAGGAAGGCAAAATGTGACTTCGTCTCTGGAAGATAAGATTTTCAACTTAAAATCACATGTAGTTTAGAAGAAACGGATTTATTATTACCACTTGCGTTGTATGAAGGTGAGAACATTTTTTCTACCCACCTGTAGCCATTAGAAATATGCACTTGTTTGCAAAAATGCATTTCTTTCTCGGAGATCTGAACCGGTCTCTCGCTGATCATTACAACTCCTTTGTTTTGGTGGTACCCAACCGAAGAAAATCAGACGGTCGGATTTTGTCTGACTACGGAAGATCAGAAGTGCCAATTGTGTACCATGTTGGGAACGTGGTCCCGATTGTGAAGTTTCATACCCTCGCTCACTCGATGTTAAAAACGGCGTACAAATAAAATTTAAAAAATAAGAGAATTAATGAAAGAAAAACAGAACTAAATATTGCTATTGCTTTGAATAAATTAATTTTTATTTTTTTATTTGTGCGCCGTTTTGTAACATCGTGTGTGCGAGAGTGTGAAACCTTACAATCGGGACCATCTTCCCTACATTGTACCTTCAATTGTTAAACTTATGTAGTTTTTTTTCAAAATTAGAGTTGATTGTTCGCTTTTAAAAAAAATCTATTTTCGATAAAAGATTGTTTTGCATCAGATACCAATTTGTTTAACGCCCGATGAGGAAAGGAGAAATGACCGGTCAAAAGATGAATGGAATTGTCGGAAGAAATTGTAAATGTCTTTTGTTTTGGTACTTGTCGAATTGAGCTGTCCGAACAGGGATGTGGATGGCGTCACAGAAACATGTGAACTCATCACACAACAAAAAGAGAGCATTTTATCCCTTCGGATTTCGTTCCTTTGATAATATTACTTTTAATTTTTTACAATTTCTCAATTACAATTAAAGTTTTTGTTCTGCTTTTTTATATTTAAATAATTTTAATTTAAATCGTTTGTTCGATTTGTTTCTGCGAATGTTTTTTAATTATATGTATTTTTACCGTTCGGAATTGTTTTTAAATAAAAATGATTTTTAACTGACTTTTTTAAAATCAGTAAAATGCGAAACTTGTGTGACTAGTTGATATGATTCTGTGACGTCATACACAATTTGAATTAATGCAGATCTCTTTGTTTAATTGGCCAAAGGTATTTTAAATCCATGAAAATCCGCAAAATCAGGTTTTGATTAACTCAGATTCAGCTTTGTCTGACACAAGGCTACATTTTACGGAGCACTCAGTGAACAACGACTCACTCAGTGGTTTGTTTACCTCTGGCAACGAAGTTAGAAGAGATGTACTATTCACTCATGTCTGTCTGTCTACACCAATATCTCCAAAAGTTCTCAAAGTTGGCGAGTGAATAATAATTTGTAATTGATTTAGTTTTTCTTCGTGTGTATGTTCCACTTAATTTTCTATACTGGTTTCCTTTGGCGTGACAGAAAAAAAAAACAGACAAATAAACCAAGAAACTGTGAAAATTATTGTCAATTTCAGTGTTCTGGACGTTATAAATGTTAAAATTCTATAACTTCAAAATTAAAAAAAAACAAAACTTTAACATTTCAAAATTAACATTTTTCTGAACAGAGTTCCGTCTTGTGTATGCCTTCTGATAGACTTGTTACGGCTGTTTAAGCCATTTTCAACATCACCAATCAAAACACATAATAATTACCGATGTGTTTTTATTTTTTGTTTATTTGTTTGTCTGTTTTCTGTCACGCTGAAGGAAACCAATATAGAAAATTAAGTGGAACTGTCGCGATTTGAACTCTGACGCGGACCATATAGCAGCCTGATGACTTACCACGGTGTTGGAATTTTAAGCATTAAGTATGTCAGTCAGATTGTTTACATTGGGGAAAGGGAACAATTACATTAAAGCAGCTAACGGCCTAGACGGACAGAATTTTTAAAAAAACAGAAACAAACAAAATAAAAATGAAACTGTCGTCTTCATTTTTTACGACACGGGTCGGGGTACACTGTCACTAAGTAAATAACTAGATGAATAAATGAACAAAGAAATAAATGAACAAAAACACATCGGTAATTATTATCTGATTTTAAGTGTTTTTGATTGTAAAACGACAGCGTTCAATACTGTGCAATTCCGTGAAGTACAATGTAATAAACATTTCTGACACAGTCGGGCTTCGGTACTTGAAAATAGTCTGCTGTCTGCAGACGCCCATAATGTGTCCAGGAGCTTTTCACCTCGTCTGACGTCTACACTTCATTTCTCTCGTAATGAATGAAATAATTTTTGTATTATGCCGCCAAAGAATTTTAACGGATAATTTAATATCTACATTGGAATGGGTGACCGAATTGTTGGCAGTGGGTTCACGAAAAAGGGTTTTTTGCAATATAAATCGTAAAAATGTCTCTCTCTCTTTCCCTCTAGCAGACCACGGGCACTTGTTTCAGATTTCCATGAAAAAAAAAAGTGGCCGCCCGCCTCTAAATTAGAAAAACTAGAAAGCACTCAGGGAGCGCATACACCCACCAACGCCAAACAATAATTCAAAACTGAATGAAAATCAATTTCACATATAGCTACGATGCAGGGGAGGTAACTGTAAGGTTCGATTTTCCATATTTCGGACTATCTCAATATCAAAAAAGATTCCTGGATCCGCCCCAAAATTTAACCAATTCTTCCTTACCCCGTGGCCTACCCTTCCAGAAAAATACTTTGAAATCTATTGAGAACCTCTGGAGATATTGTGCAAACAAACAGACAAACACGAGTGAATAAAACATGTACCTCTTCCAACTTGGTTGGCGGACGTAAATCAGCAGCGGCTTTTAGTCTGAAAATGATTCACGTTTTGGGGATTGTCTAATATTTAAGCTCAGCTTAGTACGACATAAGGCTTAACAACGGTAGAAATAGTCGCTAGGAAGACTGTATAGCGCCAGTCTTCCAGGTGGAGAGGGCCTGCTTGCTTTGCTTGAAAATCAGCATTCGAAATCTTCTTTTGGTTATGATTCGGTTTATCGATCTTATCTTAAGTAAAAAACTAAAAAAAACTATGAAAAAATACTTTTCCTCCTTCCTCTGTAGTTTGAAAAGCTTTCACTGAATCTGACATTCGTTTCTTCTGGAAATCTTTCGTTTTTGAGAAAAGGTAACTTTTATAGAGGAAGCGAATGAATTTGCTCTAAAGAAGGTGATCAATTTACAATACACGTATAATCTAAAACTGTACCCTTCCTTTGTGTTCGTCTTTGCGATACACGATGTTCAATTTACATTGTAAATATCTGCTAGACTGGACCCTACTTTGTGTCCGCCTACGCAAATATGGCTGCCTATTTTAGCAATATATTTACATGGTAAATCGACCCCCTCCACACCCTACTTTATAGCCAAATAAATATGGTTGCCTAGATTAAAATTAAGTTTGCAAATAATCCATAAGACCTTCATTTCCTCTGAAAATTTGTCAGTTTTGAGAAATGTTTACCCCAACTTCCAAATTAAAACATTTTAATAACACACTATAAGCTGCGTGTGTGTGTGTTAAGATTTCTTAAAACTGACAAATTCACACTGTAAATACTGAAGCAGAATATACTTGATATTTACTTAGTTTGACACAAGGCCATAGTAGTGGGGCACCCAGTGAGGATCGAACTCATTACAGTAGTAACACAAGCTTGTTAACCATTACTACACCGATTGTTGGGGATTACATGAAATTACGCAAATGTTTATGGATTTCACAATCTTACTGTAACATATATGTTTGTGTGGAAATAAATATTGATGTAATTAAAATCTGTGTACAAGTTGGAATAAAGCGTGTGTTAGAGAGAGAAAGGGAGAGAGAGCAGAGTTGCCAACTCCAAAAATGTTTTCGTGCTAGTTTGACAGCCAAAAAAGTGCTAAATTCTTTTAAAATGGCCAAAAAGACACTAAAATTTCTAAAAAGTGCTAAATTCTTTTAAAATGGCCAAAAGTGGCCAAAAAGACACTAATTTAGCACCTTTTGCACTGCCAAAACAAGAAACGCACTGAATCTAGTGCAAAATCGGCAACACCGAGAGAGAGAAAAAAATGAGATATTCCTTCATCCCGTTATTATTGTAATCATTACAGTGAATTCTTTCCGATCTATCTCAGAAAATAACCTTTAATCATGCGCCTGCTTATTGGTGGGTGGGCTGGGCTTTAACCAATGTTGTTACCAGTCTCCACCCCATCATCATCATCATCATCATCATCGTGATAAGGGGGCTGACACTTTTTCTCTCATGTAGGAGTCAGGTCACCCATCTCCTCCTATTTGGGGGAATGAGGGTAGAGGAATTCCACCCACCCACTGGACAGACCCAGGAGGGACCACCCTGAGACTTAGGGGTGACTATCTGATAATTCTCAGGTCCCCTATTAAAACTCGAAATCAGTGTGCCATTTCACTTGGTCTAATGCTCAAATTGGAGGTTCTGTCTTAAGTTTCACATCCAGGAAAACATTCTAAGGTTTCTGGTGAATGGCTGTGTGTGTGTTCAGAGCGGTGATGGACTGTGATGTGCATTTGTCAATGGAATGAAATGTAGCATGGAAAGATATATCGTGGGGGTGGTAGGAAACGAGAGAGGATGGGGCAAAATGTAATCCACTCAAGGGAATTCTGGCACAAAGCCACACTCTATGAAGCATACACATATGTGGCAATTACCTTATATTATTTATTTTTAATAGCTGAAGTATTGTAAACCATTATTATTAAAGATATTTTCTATAGTTTTGAGAAGGGTCATTAATATTCAAATGGTTCTTCGGACGATTTAACTCCTTCTTGTTATTTGTGTTGTAAACACGACAAAGAATTGATCGGCCAAAATGTTGTGTTCACAACACAAACAACAAGAAGGAGGAGTTAAATCGTCCGAAGGACCATTTGAACATTATTATTAAGTTTTGACTACTGTTTTCATTCATCTTAATTATTTTAGTTGTTTTTTATCACAACTCAACTCAGGGCGCTGACCTACGGGGTGAGTAAACAGCACTATTATTATTTGCGGGCATATAAAACGCAGATTTAATTTTTTTTTAAACTATACAAATATTATACAGTGTCTAATGCGCTGTTATTATGACTATTTATATATATGGATCATTCCATATCAAATCACCTAATGGTCCCATGGGCACCATCTGGGATTTTGATGAAATTTCAGTAGGTGATACCTTTTCTAGAGGAAATTCAACCCTGAGAATTTCAGCATGATTGAACTAATGGTTCAGAAGTTATGACAAATGAAATTTGCTTAAATTTACATGTTGCGAGCCGCAAGCATGATACCAAAGTTATGAAGGGCCGAAGTTTGCAAAAGCATGCTTGCAACATGCGCATTTAAGCAGATTTTAATGTGTCATAACTTCAGAACCTTTTGTTCAATCAAACTGAAATTTTCTGAGTTGATTTGTCTCTAGAAAAGGTGTCACCTGGTGGGATTTCAAAGGTTATAATGTGTTAATTTATTAATACTCATATACTCGATTGGAATTCTTCTGAAAACAATTCTCAGAAATGTGTGGCAGTTTAGCCAAGTTTGAGATGAGTAGGAATGAAAGAGGATAGATTGAACTATAATTCAGCAAAATTTGAAACATTTTTTCAACTGACTACGTTACTTTTCATGCATTCATAAAACACATAAAACTTTGGGTTTTTACTGTAATGTTTTGATCATCAGAAAAGTATTTAATGCTTTTAAACTCTATGTTTCAATCCTTTACACAAGGAAATGCATCAACTGAATATAATCCAGTGGAACTTTTATTTTAACATCCTTAGTTCAGTTTCTACGGCCAGCCAAACATTTAGCAACTCCCCTTAAAAAGCCATTTCCCCCCCATTTTGAAGAATCCATAACTCCTAAATCACATAGAATATAGGTAAAATGAAGCTAGAAATGGCTTTGTTGGGTGAAAGACTACAGGGGTACTAAATTTCAGCTAGAAATTTCAATTTGTCATAACTTCTGATCTGGTGGTTCAATCAAGCGGAAATGTTCAGGGTTGAATTTTCTCTAGAAGAGGTACCACCTACTGAAATTTCATCAAAATCCCAGATGGTGCCCATGGAGATTTAAGAAATATTAGGTGATTTGATATGGAATGACCCATATATATATATACTAGCATGTACCTGACAAAAATGATGGGGTTATTTATGTATGGATTGGTGCTAAAGATCATAAAGCCATTTCATTAGGCAATTTATCCTTAATAAATCAATTTATTAATAAATATTATTAAACACTTCCTAATTCCTTCATTCAAAAATAACCACACACACTCAATAACTGATGATTTAGAAACACAAAAAACATAACCCTAAGAAGTCCACTATTCTTAATATTCTCATACCTTAATATTCTGACTCCTTCAATAAATCATTATTACTGTAATTCATTCACTAACAGAAATACCCTTTCTTTATTTCTTTCAATAACTTTCAAATAGATACATTACTGTATCTTTCTTAACAGTTAGCGTTTTCTTGCTTTGTAAGTCTGTTGTCATGATAACAGCCGATCACATTTTAAAATACTTAGTGTTCACCACTCACGTGTTATGATGACGTGAAACATTATCTCATGTGGACCAGTCCATTATGAGTTTTGGGAAGTGTCAGATGGCGGACACAACAGGAAACAACCAAACAAACATACGCATTTGCATATATGCTTTTATATGTACCCACACAGAGCTTGTTTCTTTATTCACAGTTACGATTCAGGCCGCTCGTTTAGCAGTCGTTCACACCGGCACAGGGCAAATATAGGTTCTCAGCTAATAGATGTCTTTATAATTATCATATTTTGTCAGATATAAAAATTATCCATTATTTGATCTCATACTGTCAGCATAGAGAACCACATTATATTCATGCCAAAATATGAAGGTGAGAGTAGAGAGACCGGCAAAGTGTAGGATTAAAAGACTCCTGCCTACCATGAGAGATTCATTAGCTTAGTTGGTAGAGCAGAACCTGCATATACGGTTGCTTCCAGGGTGGACGTGGGTTTGATCCTCGCACAGAGCTTGTTCCTTTATTCATATATATATATAGATAGATCATATTAGATATATGATACACTTATGCATCAATATCCTCGTAGACCTTAGTTATGATCTGAAGAGAGCGAATATTTGTGGGAATTAATTTTAATGATTCATTACAAGCGGTACTACTGGTTTCACATATAGATTTTCATAATGAACATAAGGTTCATTATGAAAATCTATATGTAAAACCTGCAGTACTGCTTGTAATGAATCATTGATTCCCACAAATATATATATGAGAGGGAGAGAGAAAGAAATGTTCAGTTTGGAATTAGGATGCTCTTCAGAATCACTTTTACATTTTTATTTCTGCTCAAAATGTCTGCAGGAAACATTTTTGATAAAAATCTCCAGTATAGACACTGACCTTTCGATGACTCGCCTGCTGCTCGAATCCCTGAGACAAACTCGCAATCTTTCCTAACACCGGAAGATAAAGGATCAGAAAGAGTGTGTATGTGTGGGGGTCACCCTCAGCTGCTTTGGAATCACACTCATCAGAGATGCGCAGCGATCTCCAAGGTATTTAACCAATGTGCATGGTTCTCATATCACTTACATGGAACGGCTGCAAGATTTCAGATTTCACTGGCAACTGACTGGTGATTAACACATGTTGCAAAGAAGTTTTTATTTAGTCATTATTAGTGATGGATATTCGGATTCACAAAAAAGTACCTTGTCATTGGGGCACCCATTATGAGTGTGTCTTGGGCAAGATAGCCTGACACATTCCATCTCTCTCTAGTGCCTAGCAGTGAGGTATTGAGTACCATTTTTAAAGTCTTTGGTATGACAGCCATATATTGAACCTATGACCTACCAAACCAGAGGTGAGCACCCTACC
>VCCN01003983.1:1343467-1353827 GCA_006491835.1 Architeuthis dux
GATACATTAGTAAATCTTTCACTTTTAGCCTTATTCTCTATGGAAAAAAAAGGAAGACATTTCATGTGTAACAAGCTAATAGTTCTTAGCTGCTTGTAAAACAATTCTCTGCCAAAGTTGAAGTTCCTTTTCAGTGTTTTATTACCAAAAAACCTTTTAATGCCCAGAAATTGTACTTACGAGGGTGAGGAGGGAGGGGGGGTAAGGTTTTAGCTTTTATTGTAAAAAAGCAAAGAGGTTTTCTTTTTCCAAAACAAAGTTTAGTGTCAGGCTGTGTGGAAGAGAAAGAAAATCTGTTTTGATAGTGAAGAAAATTGAATGTCTGATAATGGCTTTGGAAACTCTTAAACATAAGTTCCACATCTCCTCGGACTGTTGGGGGAGGAGCACAGGGTGGTAGGTAGGGAGGGTGGGGAAAGTAGAGGAATGCCAGAGATGTGTGTGTGTGGCCAGGGGGGGGGGTGCAGCAAGCGATTTCAGCTGTTTCCACCAGACACTATGTTGGCTCCTTTGATATATTCACTCCTTTTGATTACAAATGCTTACATATACATATGTATGTACGTGTGTTTGTGTGTGCATGTGTGTGTGTGCATGTGTTTGTATGTACTTGTGTTTGTGTGTGCATGTGTGTGTGTGCATGTGTTTGTATGTACGTGTGTGTGTGTGTGTGCATGTGTTTGTGTGTGCATGTGTTTGTGTGTGCATGTGTTTGTATGTACTTGTGTTTGTGTGTGTGTACTTGTGTTTATGTGTGCATGTGTGTGTGCATGTGTTTGTATGTACGTGTGTTTGTGTGTGCATGTGTGTGTGTGTGTGCGAGAGAGGGAAAGAGAGTGCTTATGTTTATATATAGTACATATATTTTCAACCGGTTCATTAAATGTGACTGAACAGAACTTATTTATTAATCATAGCAATCTTCTTTTTCTCATATTCTTGGACAGCTCCTTCAAACAGAATAGTTTTCTCAAAGGTTAAGCCCTTTCAGCAGACTCTCATGCCATCTTTATAGATTCTAGTGTTTTATCTCAAGTGGCGTGCGCTTAACAGCGCAGACAATGGAATCAGTGAGCCGAGTTCAAAATACAGCCGAGACTGTTTAATGTTCACTTCACACTAATGCCCTTGGGGAATGCATGAACTCATCTCTTTTCTCCCCCCTCCAACAGATATAGGTAAAATAGCAGGGCAGACTGTAGTCTCTAGACTTGGGAGGCAACCAGTCTAGGACAAGGACACTCTAAATTCAAAACCAGCTCACCAGAAAATAGTGGCAATGGGTAAGCCTAATTGGCCACTACCTTCCTTAAAAACCAACATGACTGTACAATTTTCATTGGAGGACTTGGAAAAGGTTTATCCAACAGTGGACCTGCTGCTGATGATGATATTTATACTATAAATCCTCTTATTAATGGACTAATAGGTGGGAGCAGGTGTCTGTTAATGCCACTTGTTTGGCGGGTTGTGCAATTGAATCTTGGCGTGGGTGTGGCACACCCTCCGACAGGTTTGTGCACACTCTCGGGTAGACCAGCGCAGGCCTGCATGCACCCCCAGACTGGTCAACGTAGTCTGCACAGATTTTTGTTTGACCGTTCTTGAAATGTTTGAAAGTAAAAGTTTGGTTTCAAGACTCCTATAATATGAAATTTATTAAAAAAAATGTCTTTCAACCCTAAACGATATTTGTCAATCCTTTGTTTTGTGAAGGCAAAAATTTTAACCATTGTCGAACTCGAATATGGATGAACAAAAGGGCCAAAACCTCGATCCATGCAGACACATCATTTCTCCGACTTCCTTTTGAAAACAACTTAATAAGTCGAAACATGTTAAGGTATTAAATAATTCCTTGCAAATTATCTCCAGTCTCCACATTGTCTTTTTCTAGCATCATCTATAAAGATATATATATAAATGTGTGGGGGTGCGCATGTGCATACAGTCTTTTCTGTGTCTACTGTGTGCATTGTAAATCATGTTGTTGGTTGCGAATTCTGCTTCTATTTTGTGTGTGTGTCTTCATCAGCAGTTGCCCAGCTTGCTCTTGCTGGTCAGATAATTCATGTTCCGGGTGGGGGAAACAGGATGTGGGTAGCTACCTCCTCTCCCCCATAGTCTTCCCTGACATGGAGTGGACATGCAGTTGTGTGTGTGTGCAACTGATAAGAGTTCAATATGCACCCATGTACAATGAGGGATCACATACGGATAAAGGCTTGCCATCTGGAGCACATATTCACATTGGTATAATGAGCACAGATACACTCATATACATGTGTACACACAGACACACAACAGGTGTTGATACTCATTAGTATTCAGGCACTCACACACATTAATAAACAGTTACACAGATGTTTACACATACCTGACAACGTTTATACACAGATGTTTTACATGCGTGTAAAGACGCATTTGGAGGTGCAAGGTAGCATAACGATTACCGGCACGGAAAACAGATTCTGTGAACCATTCAGCTGAGGCTGTTTAAGTTCACTTCGCACTAATGCCCTTGAGAAAGGCATGAATCCACTTCTTCCCTAGGCGGTTGGAGCCTTTTAGCCCTGTTAGGCAGTTCAACTTAAGTCCAGGTAATGGAGGGGGGTTGGGTGTGGGGCTAGCAACTCCGCCACTACTTGCTACAGAACAACGAGAACTGACCATAACTTTGTATAATGTATTTCCTATTTGAATGTCAATATCCGTGAATAGTACTGCATGTACCGCTTCAGTGTAAAAGCAAAAAGACAATCATCCGTTTCAAAAGTGTGTTTGTTGGATGATTGGCTGTGGAGTGGGTCTCTTAAAGTGAGGCTTACTTGTCAACAAGGTTTCCCAACCTTTTTGTTCCACTGTATTCATTGGGCATTCTGACAAGTTCCCATGTACCCCTAAAAATTGAGGATCAACATTTGATAAATTGTACGGACTTTAATAAGAGTTCCATTTAATTGTTAGTGAAAGGTTTTGGAAATATCCTTTAAGTTCCTCTTCCAGCTTCATAAGATACTCAGGGATTAATTCTTTGAATATGTCAGTCTTAGATTGTGAAATGGTTGAACCTGTTCTTTTGGACAACAAATTCATTAATACAAGGGGAAACTTTAACAACTGCACAACGGAGATCATGTCCAGGTGTTTTGAGATTTGATTTAACCCCCAACCACACTGAAAATGTTGACTCACACACCCTATATACCTCTTGAGAAGTGCAAATGTCCCCCTCGGGGTACATGTACCCTAGGTTGAGAACCATGTTTAGGGAACCATGTTCAGGCAAAAGTGTCAGGGTTAATATTTAAGATCTAATTCTAATTTGCATAAAACTCTCATGGGAAGAATGAAAGAAAGAAAGAAAGAAAGAAAGAAAGAAAGAAAGGAAGTGGAAAATGCGAAAGAGAAGGGTGGATAAAAGTGTAAGTGAATAAAGGAATGAATGAAAGGGAAAGAATGGCTGACCGCTGAAGGAATTAGCAGACAACAAAAATGCACAAGTGAATGAATAAGAAAGTAAAGGAAAGAATGAGTTTTTTAGTGAATGATTGAGTGAATGAAACGCTGGACATATTCAACAAAGCCACTAGTGAATGAGGAAATGAATGGTTGTGAAACTGGATGAATGAATAAATAAATGAGATGATAATTTAAGTAATGAAATTAATAAATGGAATGATCTTAAGAATGAAAAAGTAATGAAAATGAAATTCTGAAAGAATGAGCGAATGACTCAAGCAACGAATGAGAATGAGTGCACGTATGAATTTAACATTCGTTTAAAAAACAAAGGATAAAAATTCAAAATGTCTGCGTGTGTCTGTCGAGTGAAAATTTGCATCTTGGGCCACGAACCTACTGGGGTAGAGGTTGGATCTGATGTGGAGGATTGTGGGGTAGAGGGGTGCTAGGTGGATGGCAGGTACCCTTTTTGTGGAAGGGGGGAATTAAAAACAGCTTTGTGTCTGTCAAACATGTGTATGTTTTGTGTGATTTGTGTTGGTTTAAATGTGAAGGTAGGTATGGTAGTATTAGGGGGTGAGTCACTCAGTATATGTGAGCATCAGGTCCCTGCATAGATTAATTTATTTGAATCTCATCCAGTCTGGCACAAGGCCACATTTCTGGATCACCAATTACAGGAAATGACTTATTAGACCATGATGCTTTTTATACTGCAAAAACGGTTGTTCTTGCATTGAATATTGTCTTTATAAAAACCATGTTTACTCTTCAGACTAATCTGATCCTTTATCCTGATCCATTATCTGTAATTTTTACTTTGAAAAACTCAGTCTTATTCTCTGGAATAATTCTGATATTGTGCATCTGCAAAAGTGCAGCACCATTTTGAAAATTGTATTGTTAGAATCTTAATTTGTTTGTTTGTTGGTTTTATGTCACGCCTAAGCGTGCAAACAAAAAGAGAGGAAAGGGGCACTTCAAACACACAGATGCAAAATTGGCTGCTGCTGTGTATCAGCAGCAGTACATTTTGTATCTTGTGTGTGTATTCACTGAAAGAAAGCAGGCCAACTATTATCTTCACCTTTTTGTTTTCAACACAACTTTTCAGCTGGTCCATTCTCCAGCCTTCTTCAGGTGTATTTGGCATCCAGTGAATTGTTTTAAATCTTTTCTACATCAAAGTCATTTTTAAACCTACACACACACTGCTAAGTAAGGTTGACCCTACTTGTGACCCCAAACTGGTGAATGGCTGTCTTTATGTCACCCCATGTAAATGTGGTACAATCTATACCTGAGAAATGGGCCACCCCCTCAAGGTCAAACTTGATGAACACAAAAAAGACATAATCAAGGGCAAGATAGAAAAATCGGCTATGGCCGACCACATCTGGAGAGAGAATGGCAACCATCTTCCTCTCTGGGAGGAAGTCCAGATTATTAACAGAGAACGATGTTGGAAGCAGAGAAAAATCAAAGAAGCAGCTCACATCAAAATGTTGACTAGATGCATTAGTATGGAGTTCAACCCGATGTGGCTTCCACTTCTCAACAGATCTAAACCTGACAAGACAAAGACACAGAAACACCCGGGCCCTGCGTTATAAGGGTTACCCCGTTTTAAAACAAAACTTCTGTTTAACCCATCACACTTGGATTTTACGCCTGAAGAAGGCCAAAGAATGGATTGGCCGAAATGTTGTGTTTACAACACAAACAACAAGAAGGAGTTCAATCGGCCGAAGAACGATTGGAGTTTTAAATCTAGTCTTCAAATTATTCTCTGGATGTCACATACAACCTTAGGAGGGCTGGAGAACAGACCAGCCAAAACATTGTGCTGAAGATAAAAAAAGGTGTATATACTAATTTAATTTATTGAATAATGATAGAGAAGAGAGTGGGTGAGTGTGCACTTGAGTAAACCACTCTCCCATAACTACCCAGGCAGTAGTAACAGTAAACAGCTGTTACATCCATTGTTAAACTTTACAAGGGTCAGTCACCTCTAACTACTGCACTGTCGCCGCCCCCCAATTATATAATGTCCTGTTCCCCATTGCACTTTTAAAAAGAGGAAGTGCTGAAGGAACTAGACAATTTCTGGAATCACCCACATGCGGGTGCTTCCCCATTTGAAACTCAACCATGTGTCACATTCTACCCTCATGGGGAGGTGAATAAATAACAAAACTGAATTGTACCATGACATCATACACTGGGCAAATCGTATGGAGATCCTGGGATACCCAGTTGTCAGAGAGCAATACGTCTGGCATCGGCTTGGCTGCAGGAGCTGCCAGGGGATGTCAGATTGGTGGTCACACCGCCTTAAGGGGGCTCCACTCCCTGGTTTGGAATCAGAGTTGTCCTTCTCCTAGACGAGTTGCCTTTCCAAGGCTAGATAGCCCAGTCTGCCCAGCTATTTTACCCATAGCTGGGGGTGGGGGAGAAGATACGGATTAATGCCTTTTCCAAGGGCATTAATGCGAAGTGAACATAATCAGCCCCGACCAGAGTTTGAACTCGGGACGCAATTCTATTGTCCGCGCCGTTACTGACTACGCCAGACACACAAGAAATAATAATGTTTCTGTGTCTTTGTCTTGTCGGGTTTATGTCTGTTGAGAAGCGGAAACCACATTTGGTTGAACACTGCACGTGTCTGGTTAATGCATTTAGTCAACATTTTGATGTGAGCTGCCTCTTTGATTTGTCTCTGCTTCCAACATCGTTCTCTGCCAATAATCTGGATTTCCTCCCAAAGAGGAAGATGGTCACCATTCTCTCTCCAGATGTGGTCGGCCATAGCCGATTTTTCTATCTTGCTCCTGATTATGGCTTTTTTGTGTTCATCAAGTCTAAGGAGTTCAATCGTCTGAAGAACCATTTGAATATTAATGACCCTTTTCAAAACTATAGAAAAGATATTTAATTATTGCAATACATTTTAAAAGAGCGTAAAAATAGTCTATGAGAGTTGCTAATGTATGCAAATATTTATTTATTTCTGCCAATGAAGTTGGAAGAGGTCTATCTAGTCACTTGTGTTTATTTGTCTACACAATATCTCCAAAAGACATCTTTTCATATATTAAAACAATAGTCTGAAAATTGAAAAAAAAATCGAAACTTAGTTACCTAATTTATATGGTAGCCAGGGACGGATTAGCCTATAAGAAATACTCACGTTTTCGAATACTCAAATAGGGACAAGTTTGATCCCTGGAGAGGGCGAGATGGCCTCTGTTTAATTATGTTCTTTCACCAAGGATAAGGCAAGTTTTTCGCCTTGTGTAATTGTTGATTTTATGTGGAAATATTTTGCTCGTTAAATTTTTGACTGCCATGGGGGTGGAATGGTGTGATGTTGAAAGGTGTACTGTTCAAAGACTTTGTATTGTTTTATATGCATGATTTTTTCTTCGAAATTGTGGTGGTCTCTCTGAGACGTGAGGGATGTTGAAAAGTGTACGGTTCAAAGATTTTCTTTGGGCAGATTGCTCCAACAGCAAGACGGTTTCGATTCTTCCACGGGACTTGCCATTCGATTCGCCTTCCACGCATAACTCATGAATAGCTCACACGCCTAAGAAAAGCAATTGAACATTGTTGTCTTGTAAACGTGATAACCTGGCGCTCTCTAAATTCGAAAAATAAACTAAGGAAAGCGAATAATATTTTTCTCATAAAAACTGTGTTTGTTGCTATTCCACAACCAAGGTCCTCTATCTCCGATCACCACAAAGTGTCTCCAAACCGAAGACATCCTTATATCGCTACATGACGAGGTCCCATTGTGGTCTTAATACGGCCCTGGTCGTAGCTAGCTATATATGAACTGATTTTCATTCATTTTTTTTAGTTTGTGTCTGGCGTTGGCAGAGTTAGGCGCTCTCTGAGTGCTTTCTAGTTTATTAATGTAATTGCTGGGAAAGATAGGGGGAGCGGGGGTGGGGGTGAATTTATTCGTAAAGAAAAAGGCGATGTTTCCATGTAAGTGTAAAAGTAAGTAAAGAGGTGGAGCACTTTTGTAGAGGAAGGAAATATATGCTCCGGAGAAAGGAGAAAGCAGTAAGTAAAAAGAATTATATTTATTTACAAGGGCGAGGAAAGAAAGAGAAAGAAAAAAGGTAATGTTTGTATATGGTTTGTTCAGCCTCTGACATGTGTCACTGATAATCCCAACTGTAGAGGTGGGGAGGGCCTCGGGGGTTGAGGGTGGCGTTTGACTGCCCCTGGGGCGTACGGGGAGAGAGAGAGAGAGAGATGGGGTCGGGGTGTAAAATACTTCTCTTGTTTTTTCCTTCTCCCTCAACACCACATTAATTTCCACCCCACTCTCTCTCTCTCTCTCTCTCTCTGGCAAATCCTCACGGTTGTGTGGGTGGGGAATAAGGGTGGGATTGAATATCTGGGTTTTGTAGACATATTAATACAGCTGGAAGTGTCTAATGTATAAAAGCCGCATTTTGTGCACCCGGGGAGGACGTGAAAGTAAAAAAAACTAAAAAAAACTATAAAGCACTCAGAGAGCGCACACCTCTGTCGACGCTGTACACTAACTAAAAAAAATCGAATGAAAATAAAATATTACAAGACTGGCTGCTCCAGAGTCAAACTCTGCTCCTACTTCTACTTCCTTGCGTAATTCTACTATAACTGTTGGAGGTATGTAAGACTTGTCAGTTTAGCGAAGGTGGTAACACACCAGGTTAGAGATCACTAGGTCATGAGTTCAAATCACGGAGTAACGGGGATTTTACATATCGGGTTACTCTCCTATTTTTGGTGAGGATTGTTCTTGTTATATAGGAAAGTAAAGTCAACTCTGACTTTGTCCTGGAGTTTGACAAAAAAAACTAGGGAGAGTACGCAATTCTCGCAATATGTACAAATATTGAGTTACTTCCCTTGAAATTTAAATTTAGTCAACCGTTCGTTTTTAACTTCTTTTCATGTATTAAAGTATTAAAAAAATATTTTTCAATCGAAAGCATTTCTGGATTCGCCCAAAAATGTGATCACTTCTTCCACAACTTGCCCACCCTTCCACAACGTTTCATTGAAATTCATTGAGAACTTTTGGAGATATTGTGTGGACAATCAGACTGACGGACAGAACGACGGACTCCACGAGTGAATATATAGACCTTTCCAACTTCATTAGCAGAGGTAAAAAGAAAGGAAAGAAAGGGAATGAGAGAGAGGGAGATAATTTGGGATGAAAGAGAAAGAAAAAGATAAGACTGGTTGCTGCAGGGTCAAACTCCACTCCAACTTCTATTCCGACTGAAGATGATTACTGCAACTTGTGTATTGTATATATAAAACATTAAAAAAAATTCTATAGTTTTGAGAAGGGTCATTAACATTCAAATAGTTGTAAAGATAAAGACACAGAAACACCCGGGCCCTGTGCTATAAGGGTTACCCCCTTTAAACATAACTTCTGTTTATCCCATCACACTCGGATGTTACACTTGAAGAAGGCCGAAGAATGGATCGGCCGAAACGTCGTGTTAACAACACAAACAACAAGAAGGAGTTCAATCGTCCGAAGAACCATTTGAATTCAAATAGTTCTTCGGACGATTGAACTCCTTCTTATTGTTTGTTTTGTTAACACGACGTTTCGGCCGATCCATTTTTTGTGATGGGGTAAACAGAAGTTTTTAACTTCAAAAGAAGGCAACCCTTATAGCGTAGGATTCGGATGTTTCTTTATCCTTGTCTTGTCGGGTTTGGGTTTGTTGAGTAATTATTTTTTAAAAAGATTTTTCTATATTTATTTATTAGAAATAAGCCCATGCGTATCTGTATGATAAATTTTCGTAAATGCCTAAGACTTGTCAATTTAGCTCAGTCAGTGGTCGCTGCCGTTTCGGTAAGCGAAAATAATTAGGAACTCATCATTTGAAATTCCAATTTATTAAAAGAAAAAAAAAGAATTCTGTTATCGTAACTGATATACACAGAGATAGGGTTTTCTGCACTTCTATCTATCAAGTCGAAGGCTCGAAATAAGCTCCAAGTTGAGAATGATTTAAGATGTGTTCTCTCACTAATAGACCCACACATCGAAGAACTAGTAGCAAAAAAACAAGAACAGAGATCACATTGATGTGTATATCAGTTACGATAACAGAATTCTTATTTTTTTTTGTAATAAATTGGAATTTCAAATGATGTGTTCCTAATTATTTTCGCTAACCTTCTTTGAGTAACAAATACACATCAGCAGGCTGTACAATTATAAAATTAAACTATTTCTTAGTAATTATAGGTAAAATAAAGTTATTATTTGAAATTATTCTTTGTTGCAACTTAATAAATGGAAGGGGGGGATACTAGTAATCTCATTGACAAAAGAGGGGAAAGACTCGAAAAGGTTGGGAACCACTGAGCTAAACAAATAATATCCGAGGAGAAATCAGTGGTCTAAGACCAGATATCCTTTGAAATGTTATGCAGAATGTTATTGAAGGGGCAAAATTAAATCTCCCTTGGTTATATATTCCATTTGACAAAAACAATTTTTAAAAATCATTAAAACTAAAAATATATGAATGTTTTGAACCCCTTCACGTCCTTAGAAAGGATATGGAAAGGTATGGATAATTCAATTTTTAGATGCGCTACGTTTCTCTAGCAGCGATAGTTGTCTGTATACTGACTGACAAATTTACATATCGAACGTAACTTTTTATTGACGTAATAAAAGAATATTTGTTTGTTCTTTTTTTAAAAATCAATTCTCGAAATCAAACTGTGACGTAAGGTTGCGTTCGTTTTTTAAGAATAAGCTAAGACATTTTTTTTAACATATCGCCTATCGCGGTATATATATTTTTTTTAACATTTAATTGAACTCGTGTTTAAATAGCAC
>VCCN01003983.1:1428998-1443407 GCA_006491835.1 Architeuthis dux
CACAGACACAGACCTTTTGGTTCCATAACAGAGGCCACATACTTATTGTGTTAGAGGTTTATTATTAATTCAATAATCCACTAATTATGCACATCTCATATCTTTGAAGCATTAGGACTGCTATGAACATAAATTACACAAATATTATATGAATTAAATGGTTGAATGCAATGCATTAATATAAATGAAAGAGATATAAATTAAACAAATACAGTACTGTACTTACAAAGAACTTTGAAGTGCTACTATTCCCAACTTGACAAATTGTACAATTTTTTTCTTGTTTTCTGAACAACTAATCAGTTTTTTGTTTTTTTTTGCATTTTTATGAATGAATTTTGAAACTAATAATGAAACCTTTCAATTCACAGACTTAAAAATACTTGAAATTCAAAGATTAAAATCTGTTGTTTTAGCTGAATATAAATATAACCTTAAATATTTCTTGGGTGGGAAATTAATGCTAAGCACTCATTCTGTATTTCTTGAAGAGTCCATTCATCGTGCTAATTTTTCAAAGACTACTTTGAATCTTCATAGCAGTTTTATGGTCTATCATGAGCTGCAAAATGAATTCAAAGTAGATTCTAATAATCTCTTAATCATATACCTACATTTTCTTTTCATATATTGAAGATCTTATCTTTTATATATATTTATACATTGTGAAAATCACAAATTTTACTTGCAAATGCATGATCTAACACAACCTTTCTCAGACTGGAGGAACCCTTGAAATTCATCTCTCAAGGAACCCCTGCATAAAAATGTATGCACAGCTAATGACACATCGTGTGTTAAAAAGATTTATGTATATTATAATCTAAAAGTAATTATCAGTATCTACATTGTACAGGAAGATAGTTTTCTACATATTTGTTCATTTTGGTGAACATCCTAAGATACTGTTTTTTTTTTTCTTCTTTCCAGTCCCCTCTCACCCAAAGGACATTTAATATAAAAATATTATAAAGAAGCTTAGCTTATCTTTCATAAAATTAATACTTTTCATAAAATTTATATACTTATATAAAATATCTAAGAACTCAGAAAGCAAACATATAACACAATTATCAAATAACTGGTTTAATACAAAGAAAAACAGTTTTCTAAAGACAGTCTTGATTATAGAAAATGAAGTTTTAAAATTTTTTAATGACAAGAACAAAAATATGAGTCCCACAAGCATAACACTTTTGTGGAAGCCCTAACAACCTCTCGCTTAACCTTGTGATTCCACGGAAGCCCAGTTGAGAAAGGCTGCTCCAATTACTACAGGAGGCAATCTCCACGTGGGAAATTCTGACAATACACAAGATCTTTCTAAATCTCTAACTCTTAAATTCATGAACCGCTTGTAATTGACAGTGGAACTCTTCAATGAATAGAATAAAAAAATTTTAAAAAGAATTTTCTTTTTTTTTTTTAAATTAAAATGTTTATTAAAAGAATTTTAATCAGAAGTTATTTCCCTTGATATTGACATTAATTCTTTATACAAATTTAAGAGTTAAGAGTATTTTGAATATTCAATATCAAGTATGCTTAGATTTTTTAAATGTTGAATTTTTTTAACTTCTTGACGTACCATAGAATATATGAGAAGTGCCACACCCGAGTGTAGATCGAACGTGTAGATCGAAGAAGAATGTACAAGTTTTGTCTGGAAAGTATCTAGCCATTTGATATTAACGGAAAAAAGAAATAGCCTACCTAGGGCAATGGCACTTTAGTTTCCTTTATAAAGTTCTCCCCTGGAGACCTCAAACACTTATCACAACATCCCTTCCATTTTTCAAAGTCCTCTTTCGGGATCGCCATCAGCTGCCTCATTGTGTTCTCCTTAATCTCGTCCAAGGTCTGAAATCTCCTTCCTTTCAATGGCGATTTTTAGCTTTAGGAAAATCTGTAGGGCGGCTGGCATATGTTGATAATGTGATGTTATGCCAAAAAAAAACCTGACACGAGACGTGAAGAATAGGCAGGCCTGGTCATTGTGAATGCAATGGTCACACAGTTCACAAGCTCTTTTAATGCCACCTCACTGCCGACAGAGTAACCTCATGGGAGTCTCTGTTCATGCATGCGCAATAAGGTCCTCTTCTGGTTGCCAAGTTACACCAAGGCTGCGCAACCGGTTCTTGAGATATTCAAAATGGTTGGATACTTTCCGAACAGACCTTGTATTCTGCTATGCTTATCTATTGCTGTTAAAAACCGCCAACCAACATAGGTTTCTTCAGTTTTTAAGTGGTTCTTCCTGGCTGGCTATTTATGTTTGTGTACATGCCGCACCAATGGAGGTAGAGCACTGAAAATTTAAACATTTATTCTGTATTATGTCTAGATGTCTTTTTAGTGATCACCACTCAATAATTGATCACCACCCCCCCAATACGGCATGCTGCCAAAAGACATTGGGCACATATTGGTTTCTATTGTGTGACTAACCAGACCTGTTTTTTAGTTTGCTCTTGATTTGAAATGTTAGAAACTGTCAACCAAAACTTTCTTCAGTTTTTAAGTGGGTCTGGCTGGCAATATATTTATGTATTGCATGTACAGGCCGCACAAATGGAGCTAGAGGGTTGAAAATTTAAACATTTAATATGTCTAGAAAATTTTTTTTGTTTTTTTAAAAATTATCCCCCTTCAATTTACAATGTAAGTTTATGCCAAATTGATCCCTTAGTTTGTGTCCGGTAGCATTTACGCTTGTTTTTTTTTAAATTTTTAATTCAGACTCTTTTAGTGATCACTGCCCAACAAAAGGCGAGAAAAATAACTCATTCATTGATCACCCCTTTTTCCAATTTATTAATTGATTGATCACCTCCAACATGGCATAGTGCCAAAAGATGTTGATTACGTGGCCGTTTCTATTCAGTGACTAACCAGACATGTTTTCTTTTTTTTTCACATTGTGATTTCATTGAAAAGTTGGTTACATATTTGTGGCTTCCACAATGAGAAAGATTATTCCCACCCCCGAGTGTTCTGAGTCGGGCGTCTTCCTTTTTGTTTGACGTCTAATTCTTCTAAAGGGAAACATTTTGTACGCTTCCTCAGCCTTGATTTCGGGAAATAAAAACTATAAACATATCACACTTTTGTTTTTGTTTTTTTCTGTCTAAATGTGTAAACAATAATGGATGAATTGGTAAGAGTGGCAAAATGGATTTAAAACCATTCCTGAATCCTAACTCTGATTGGTCCTTCAACTTGCATGTGGATCATTTAAGTGAGTGGCTTTTCACAGGGTGGTACTGCAAGCCCCATCCCCCACTATTTTTACTCTTTTCCCTCCTAGTTGAGGAGAGGAGTGGATTCTATTCTTGGTTTGGAATTCAGAATTGTCCTTTTCCTAGACTGGTTGCCAACTAATGCTAGAGCATCCGCCCAGTCTTCTCTGTTATTTTAGCCATAGCTGGGTGGAAAAGAGATGGATTCATGGCTTTCCCAAGGTCATTAGTGTGAAGTGAACACAAACAGTCTTGGCCGGAATTTGAACTCTGCTCGCCAATTCCATTGTGCCACTAACCATTACACCACTGATAGACTACATAAATATTCTGGGTCCGTTTGCATGAATTTGATTATTCTGGAAAGATGGTTGTGAAAACCTGTAATCCCAGTGTACTTGGCGCTATGGGCAACCAAAAGGTGTTGCATTGTTACTGCTGAATTTCCAGTTTGTCTGAAAACCCCTTTGTAGCCATGATCCCAGTTAGTCAAGAGATGCTGGATGTGCCAGTCTGAGTGGCAAGGAATTGTGGTTGAATTGTGGTTGAACTAAGAGTTGTCCATCTCCAATCTACCCTGCTACCCGGTTCTCTTGAATTAAAATATTGAATTCAAAGTACAATAAACTATGAAAATGAAAATTATTTTCAATTTCAGTGTTCTGGATGTTATAAATGTTAAAATTCTAAAACTCTTTCTAAAAATCCTTAAAATTTTAAAATGAACATTTTTATGTGACGTAGTTCCGTCTTGTGTATGTCTTCTGATGCACATGTTACGGCTGTTTAGGCCATTTTCAACATCTCCTTCAAAGTACTTTACCAATTGCATATTTGATGTTATGTCATAATTTCTGATTGCCTACGTTAAGATTTAATATAATCTTTCTAATTTTATTTTGTCTAATCAGCATTCAACAAAACAATTGACTAAATTTGCAAAAGAATATTTACATTTGGGACCTTGGGGTGGTGAGCTCATTTTTTACCCCCATAAAAATTCCTGCTATAGCCAGCAGTTTTCATGTATTTCACGTGGCATAGAAATCATTTGAAAAGCAAATTGTCAAAAATACGGGTAAACTAGCATTCCAAGGCAAATTATGAATCACCACCACCTATAGATGCTGTGTTTGGGGGTGATCAATTAAAAAGTTGGAAAAGGGGGTGATCAATAAGTTACTTCTTTCGTGTTTTGTTGGGCTGTAATCACTAAAAAGGTTTGAATTTTCAAAAAAACAAGCGGGCACAAACTTGTGACCAATTCAGCATAAACTTACATTGCATATTGAACCCCCCTCTAAAAACCTATTGGGGAGGGGAATTTGCAAAAACAAAAACAAAAAAGGATTTTCCCTACTCATTGAGGGGAGTGTGTGTGTGTGTGTGTGCGCAACATTTCAGGTTTCTACTATGAAGGGGTAGTGCTGGTCGAAGTCCGGATACATAGATATAAATGTCAACATATGAATAACCTAAACCCAGCAATAAACCAGTGTTGTGGGTAGTGGTGATTAATTATTATAAACTAGTCCATGATCTGTTGCTTTGCTGACGGTTATTGTATGTGTACGGCAATAGGCTCGACTGATGGCTGCTACTGATATTATAAATGTGACATACATGGTAGGAAGTGAGAGTGGAGAAAAGAAAGGTAGTTTAATAAGAGGGTAGGAAATGAGAGGAGTCGATGGCTGCTACTGATACTGTATGATTTAGTTAACAGGACGAAGACTTCAACAAAGTTATGAACCCCAGTTTTAGATTTTTTCGAGCGACTATGTAGGACCAGTTACTAGGTAGGCTTATTTGCGGCAACTATAAATTTGCCAAAACTAAGTAGTCCTCGTCTGAAACCTTTTCCACCAGAATTAGCAATTATTACCTTTCCCGTTTCAAAATGGCCGCAGGGATAATAGACGCTGATGACGAATTTCAAATGACGATAACCTTAAAAATACTAACCCTGCAGCTGGAACGGCGGCCATTTTGAAACGGGAAAGGTAACAATAGCCGATGGAAGCGTGCCACGCACAGTGAATCTAGACAATAAATCAGTTATCCCTTGTAGGTGTTGTACATATTTTCGTCATTGATACTCTACTGCATGTCAGGGGCAAGTAAGCCTCCAAGAAGCTCGCACTTTGATAGAATCGAAAACGAGGCAGAAATGCTGTAATGTAGGTCAGCAGAAGAAATGGCGTTCAGCCGTCCGCTCGCTTTTTCTTCTTCTCCTCTGGTTTTTGCTGATTTTTTTTCCTCCGAAATAACCAACAGGTCAGTATTTAATGGTCGTTTGCAAACTCTCCACACCTTCTTCTGCGGTTGTCACGGTCTTTGCATCCCTGTGCACGCTTGTCACGGTCTGCAGAGGACTTTTTTCTCCCCCCTCCTCTCAAGGGTTTACGTGACGGTCTTCTTGGATGAGAGAAGGTAAACAAACCTTCGAGCCACATCTGAACCGGATGAAAAACAGAAGAAGGTTTTATTTTTCAAACTGGACATTCGAGGCTCCTAATTTCGGTTGCATTGTCCTTCAACTGTGAAAAGACAAAAGGTTTTGTCTGCATCCCTTCACGTTTGTTTGTTATTATCTTTATTATTATCGTTTTTATTTACTATTCTTTGTTGTTTTTAAGCAACCATTTGCATGTGATGGGGTGAGGATCATGGCTCAGTTAATAACGACGTCTCAGTTTTTATTGATTTACTTTGATTTTTTTTTACCCGAGGGTAATTTTGTCTATCTTTAATTTGACGGATCCAGAATACGGTAGCGATTTTTAAATAGCTAAAATTGGCTAGATTTTTGAATAACTGGCTTTAAAAATAGCTTTCTTTCAAAAAGATAAAAAACAACAAATTAATGGCTTTTATTTTCATTATTGTGTTGTATTAATATCTGATCAATACGTTGTATAATAATTATACTTTTGGGAAACTATGTATGAGTTTTTTGGGCGCGTATGCATCTAGCCATTTTAAAGCCAACCATTGAAAGATATAGCCAGTTTTAGCTATTTCTAAAGCCAGAAAATGGCTACCGTATTCTGGACCCGTCAAACCAAAGATAGCCGTATTTTTACATACCTACCTATCCCGCAACCCAGTGCAGGGTCGATGAGGCACCACAGGTGATTTTATCACGGATGTGACAATGGCGAGACGGAGCTTCTTCAGATACTTGTTTTGAATTCAGAATTACCCGTCTCCTAGACTGGTTGCCAACCAGGGCTAAAAGCCCAGTCTGCCGTGTTAAATTTATCCATAGCTGGGGAGAGACGAGATGGATTCATGCCTTTCCCAAGCGTATCAGTACAAAGTGAACGCAAACTGCCTCTGCTAGGGTTTGAACTCGGCTCACCGAATCCATTCTCCGTGCGAGTTAACCGTTCGGCCACTCTGCACCTGCACCAATTTAGACTCTGCAAAAGATGTTTTGTACTTTTATCACCAGTCACGGGTATCCACTCGCTTTTCGAAAGTTCGCTTTACGAGACATTTTATTTGCTCTAAGGAAAAGAAGAGGCGAAAACTGAAAACAGCGTTCGTCATCAGCGAGCCGTTACAGAGACAGCGCCAACCCTCTTCCTCTCTCACTCCTACACGCCAGTCTCCTGTATTCCCCACCGTCCAAATCTTCGACGAGTCAGCTCAACAGACAATTATCCCCCATTTTGGGGGTCTGGGAACGCTAAAAAAAAAAATCCTATATAAATTAATGGAAATTGCTTCTTCGCTTTACGTCATTTCGGCTTACGAAAGTTTTTTTTTATAGGAACGCTCTACTTTCGGGTAGCGTGAGATGTACGGAAGGTAGTTCCGATTGTAAACTTTAACACCCTCGCTTCGATGTTAAAAACGGCGCACAAATAAAAGAAGAAGAGAATTCATGAAAGTGAAAGAAAAACAGAAGTAAATACATAAATTATATTGTTAATTGCTTGCTGAACGATTTAATGTATTTAATTGTTTTTATTTGTGCACCATTTTTAACATCGTGCGAAACTTTAGAATCGGGACCACCTTCCCTACATTGTACCAACGCATATGTATTATTCATTTTACTATGAAAAATCAAGACAATCTCTTCTTTTCTTTGCGTGTGTGAACAACAACTGATGAATCTCATATCCTTTTATTACTAATTTATTTTTGTTCATTTTAAAAAATGTTTTTATTTTGGATCGTGTTTTGGTTGTTTTTACAATTCTTGATGTTTTTATTTATCAAATTTTTTATTGTTATGTCCAGCAGAAGCGTAACTAGAGATTTGGGGACCCCAAGGGCCTTGGCCCCTTAAGGGCCCCCTCTAACATTTAGTAAGATTTGTCAGTAGAAATGCAGTTGGTGAACTATTTATAAAGCTCCTCCACACACACTAATGCCAAGATATATCTATACATATAAAAGGGAAATATGATTCCTGTCGTGTCTGATACCTGACACGTCCCAAAACTCATAATGGACTGGTCCACATGAGATGCATTGTACAGCAGTGAAGGGAAGTCGAAGGGGTTTGAAATGTGACCGTCTGTTATCATGGTAGCAGACTTCCTGGTTAAAATGTATCTCTTTCTTTGGCGCGATGTCTGTGTTAGGGTGCGCCGGTCGTTGAACAGAAGGAGGGAGAGGAACAGAGTTGCTAGTTAGAGATGTTTCTGGTCTAAAACTCGCAAAAATGGTTAAATACAAAAATAATAAAAATAATGATTTGCAATACTCTAAGCAAACACAACACACCAAAAGATGTATTAAAAATACTACTGCAACAAAGTCAAAATGGCTCAAAATTTAAACATGGCTCAACCAAGAAAATGCTTTTTAAAAAGGCCAGATTTGTCAAATTTGGCCCAATTTTTTTTTTTATCAATTTTTTTTTAATAAAATAACAACTTGAGTTTAATTGAGTCGAGTTGAGTTGAGTTGAGACTTTTAAAAAAATCTTAAAATTGGAATGATTTATTAAGGATAAATTGCCTAATACAATTTATACTCCTTAGTGACGATCCATACATAAATAACCCCGTCATTTTAGACGGGTATCCATGCTAGTTTTAAAATAAATATTCATCGGATGTGTATTTATTTGTGTATTTATTTTCTAAGACAATCAAAATCCAAATATTTTAGAATAATATTTTCTTTTAAAGTAGAAAAGCGTCTTTTGCTGTGAATACATTTTTCTTACTTTTTATTTTAGGCTTTTTTTATTTTTAACTTCTCTGGTTTTGACATTTAAAGTTTTGAGTTTTGGAAACAAAAACAAAAAGGACCAATAAAATATTTTATTTTTCCATGAATCTTTCGTTAATCTTGATATTTTTCTATTTTTCAAAATTGTTTCAGTTTCTGTTCACAGACGACGGAGTTGTAAGAAATTGTTTTGCTATTGTCATTTATTATCCCCATGTCCTTGTTTCATATATTTTATTTATTTAGTACCACTAGTTGTGGTAGTAGTAGCAAGATGAGGATAGTTCACCTGAAGGTATGGACCAAGTTTCATATCAATCCAACATGATACGGCTGAGAAAATTGGTACTCAACATATTAGAGACCTACCGACCGAAAAGTTTCTTATAGAGATACGTGGACGCATTTAAATTCCCATTCAGTCCACGTTTTATGTAATATGTACGCTGAGTTTGTTTTTTTCACTCTGACAAATTTTTTAAAAAATTGTTATTTCGTACGATTGAACAGGAACTAACTAAATAAATAATAACTCTATGGTATTTCTAAAAATCTATAGAGATTTCAAATACATGCTTTTACCCCCAAAGTAACAGTTTTTGTTAAACTCGTTCAATATGCAAAATTTCTCCATTCTCCAAGAATAGTTATTTACCTTTCTTTCTTATGTCCGTAAATAAATAATTCTCTATGATTCTTCCTCGTTTTATCTAAGAGGGAAAAAACGTTTGGGTTTTTTTTTGCATTTAATTTGTACAATTATTCAGTGTTGTTTTTGATTTAAAAAAAAAAATTAAATTAAAATACGTTATGTTAAGAACAAAAGTATAAGAATAAGAAAGACTTCTTTTTTCTGAATTTTCCCCCAGGAACCTTAGTAATTACAATCGATCCATTCATTTTATTCAAATGATCGTCTATTCTCATTTATTTTTGTAACATTTCGTCTGTTCCTTCGTATACGTCATCTAAACAGATCAAAGGGGAAGCAACTCTTTTTTTACTTTCACTTTTAAAAAGCTGGGATTGCGTCCAAAAAAATTGAACCTTTCTAATTCATTTTAATTATAACCGTTATTTTTTTAAGTAAAATTATTTCACAGAAAGCGAAAGAAAATTTATTTTTTTCCTCTCACCAAAAGCTAACGTCCATAATTTAAAAAAATACGGAAGCACAAATCTGACAACTTGATTGGTCTGGTCTGGAACCCAACTAAAAAGACTGACCATTCTGGAGAAAGATTGAAATGTTTTGATTTTGCAAGATCAAATTGCTATTAAAATTCGACCCCAAACGAACTGAGTTTCTAGTCGACCAGAAAAAGATAATGCAACTTAATCTTCTTTTTTGTTTCTTTTTAGACTTCCATAGTTTAAAATTATGGATGTTAGCTTTTTGTGGGGACTAAGAAAGTTAACCCTTCCTAACCACTATTTCCCAGTTCTATTTATACTTAACAATGAAAAGCATAACAGCAAAAATAATGATACCATCTGTTATCAAGATGGAAATACTGATGTTTCCTTTATATACCACTGCCAATATCAATGACATAGATCGAACATTATACAGTGAACATTTCAGATCAAAATTCAGCTAATAACTAGCGAGTAGGTTTTACAGTTGGAAGAAGATCAAATCTTATCCATTTTTCTGTGATTGCTCGTTAGATTTGATCTTTGATCAACTGTGAAAGCTCTGGTAGCTCAATCAGTAGAGCAGGCAGGCCTCCTGAGGTCAAAGAGATTCGGGTTCAAGTCTTGTCTAGAGCTTATTCCTTATTTCCAATCTGCACTGTTTACTCACTACAGTAGACTGAGGGTGATTGCGATGAAAATTAACTAAAACTAGCATTCCGAGGGAAACTATGAACCACCATCACCCATGTTATATTCTTCTTTTTACCTCGTGAATTAAACAGTGGTCGTGGGCAGCGAACACTAAAAAGTCCTAATTTTCAAAAAACAAGTGAGAATGCTGCCGGACACAAACTAAGGGATCAATTTGGCATAAACTTATATTGTATATTGAACTCCCCACTAAAACCCTATTTTGGGGGAGAATTTTCAAAAAACAAAAAAAACATTTTCCCTATTCATTGAGGGGAATGTGTGTGTGTGTGCGCAACATTTCAAGTTTCTCTTATGAACAGTTAGGGGTGGGCAAAGTCCGGATATATAGATACATATAAATGTCAGAACACATGAATAACCTAAAACCTGCAACAGTGTTTAAATTGGTCTGTTGTGGATAGCGGTGATTAATGAAGATGAAAGAAAATGCTAGTCAGAAATTAATGAAGTTTCATTTGGTTTCTTGTATATTTGTTTTTCTATTGAAAAACTGTTTTTATAGAAAAAGGAAAACAATTTGGCTGCTTTTTGAAAATGAATCTTTTTAAAAACCAACTCGTTGATTATAAATATTCTACTTCTCTTTTTTCCAGAGTTGAGTTTTAGTTGTTTTGTTGAAATCCTGGTTGACTGTTGTTGAGCACATGAAGAGAACCATGTCGTATATCGAGAGTGAAACAACCAGTGAGCTATTCACGAACTGTCATGCCAAATCCATCCTTACCACAATGAACATGCTGCGTAAAACCCATACGTTGTGTGATGTGACCTTGCGTGTTGAAAGCGTGGATTTTCCTGCCCACAGAATTGTGCTTGCCGCCTGCAGTGATTACTTCTGTGCTATGTTCACGAATGAGGTAAGAATGTTTTTGTTTTTCTCTGTTGCTGTGACAACAGTCAAGAATTATAACAGCCCTTTTTTTGTCTTTGTTTACTTTTGGTCCCCCTAGAGCAAGACCTTTTGGTCACCCTAGAGCAAGACCTTTTGGTTACCCTAGAGCAATGCCTTTTGGTCACCCTAGAGCAATGCCTTTTGGTCACCCTAGAGCAATGCCTTTTGGTCACCCTAGAGCAAGACCTTTTGGTCACCCTATAGCAAGGCCTTTTGGACACATAAGAAGGGAGTTATTAATGCCAAAGAATTAAGACCAGTAAAAACATGTTAAAATAGCTTATTGATGTTAAAATTGTAAAGTTGGAAACACTAAAACATGACATGTTTAAAATGAAGACTAAAAATGACTAAAGAAGCAATAAGAGAGTTAAAATGACTTATAGGAGGTAGAAACACTAAATAAGAGAATTAAAATTACTTATAAGAGTTAGAAACACTAAAAACGAAGAGCAATAAGAGAATTAAAAAACATTGGGTAAGGCACCTGTTCACTCTGGATTTAAGAATGTCGAGATTGTACTTGTCAGAAAAACATTCAGAAGGGAGTTCTACATAGCAGATGTTCTTGAAAAGAAGCTATTTGCATGGAACTTGAAGCGAGTCCTTCATATATCTAAAAAGTATGGATGTGCCTTATTCACATCGGCAGCAGCTGTGCATGTTTTGAAATTACAGATTGACAGGATGGATTAGGGAATGTAGTTCATCTGAACACTTTCCATCGAAGTAACGGGAGAAAAGTGCCAAACTTGCAATATGACGACGATGAGACAGTGGTTGGAGTGTGGAAAAAAGCTCATCACCCACAAGTCCACGCATTCATTCCTGTACTTGTGTGTGAAAAGTGCCTGATGAGAAGAGCCTGTCCAGATGTGTGTACAGTAATCCATCCTTGGATGGATTTGGCACTTATAGAGGTATAATAGTGCTTTATGTGTTAGAAACTTTCTCGGTTGGTAAAAGGATCCTACCGTTTTAGCTGTGTCCTTGGCACCAGAAGTAATCTAAGAGTCTCATTTCAAATCAGGTGTGAATTTGAGACCCAGAAGTTTATTCAGGCAGGGGGGACTCCTCCAAAATATTGCTATCCATCGAGATAGGTGGAAAGTCAGGTTTTGCACAGTGATGGTGAAAAGATACAATATTGGTTTTGGAAGGATTGAATTTAACAAGCTATTTAATGCCCCATTTAACAATCACAGTGAGTTCACTGGAAAGATCTGAGGCTAGGTCCGGATGACTCATGTTTTTAGAAGTAAGACCATAAAGTGTGCTGTCATCTGCATATAAGTCTATAAAGGACCTGATTACTTGGTTGGGTAGAACATTTATAAACAAAAGGAAAAGTGTAGGCCCCTAGATGGATCCTTAATTTTATAAACCTCTGAGGACTGGCCATTGACTACAACCACACGACTTCTTCCTGATAGGAAAGATTTGATTGTGAAGTGAACTCTACCAGTTATGCCATAGCTGGTAAGGTTATGAAGCAAATCTGTGTTAAACCTTGTCAAATGCCTTGGAGATATCCAAGGCATTTGACACGGGCATCATAGCCACTATCCAGTGCACTGCTAATCCTATGAGTAATGACAGTTAGGCCCTTGCTGGTTTGAAAGTCTAACATTAAAACATACACACATACACACACTTACACTCTAACACACACTCACTCACACTCTAACACAACAGCTTTTAATAGAATGCAATTGTATTAAAAGAAACTTTCCTATCAAAAGTTTTGCGGAATAAAAGAAATATGAGTAAGTAATCAGAATTATCTTGATTTATTTTTTATTAGATGAGGCATTGTCATCCATTATGAATTTTTGACTAGTATTTCTTTCAGTTTAATTTTAGTTTTGAGTTTGTTAATATGATGCTTATTCACATTGGCAGCAGCTGTGCATGTTTTGAAATTGTTTTATGGACAAAGTTTTTATGACAACAACAAAAAGGTTTATTTTTTCTGTTTTCTCCGCCTCATGGTTGTGGTAAAATACGAGAAGTAACGGGATACAACGGAAGCAACGAGAAGCCAAGTAAAGATATCATTTATTACCAGTAACAATTGCTCTAATCAATGAATAACCCTAACCCTAAATTCATTAATTAATCACCACAAACCTTTTTAAATTACATTCCCTTTGCTTCTCTTATTTTATGACCACCGTCTTCATTTCTGTTATTGCAAATGTCAGTGGTCTGCTTCTTTGTTGCAGATGTCTGAAAAGCGAGAATCCACCATCCACATCCAAGGCATCTCAGCTGCTGTGATGCAAATCCTGCTAGATTTTATTTATACAGAAACAGTCAGCGTTAATGTTGGAAATGTGCAGGAATTGTTGCCGGCTGCTTGTCTGCTTCAGCTCACGGGTAAGCATTACACATGTCACTATATGGAGACATATGTTCAGGCACGGGCTAATAAATCTATGCATGCTTATTTCATATACCCCAGTATAACCGGAATTATAGACTCATCCCTGGTCACAACGTTGGAAAGAAACTTGGTCATTTTGAATTTGTTCCCTCAAATCAAGGCACACATTCAAACAATTGTTGTTTTTTTTTAATCCTCTGTGAGTAAACGAGGCACGAATTTCATTTTCAAATCTTCTGTTAACATTTGCTGACATAAACTCCATGAGAAACCAGTCACCTCAGATATATCCTCAATGGTTTGAAGACAATCTTCATTGATTATGTGGCAAACTTTTTCAAGATTTTAGTCACTTTGGCTTGTTAAAGGTCGGCCAGATCGTGGTTGGTCTTCAAGTGACATTTCACTCCATTTGAAACACAAATACCACTTTTTACCTAGAGCTTCTTCCTTGAAAGCGTCTTGAAGCATTACAACAGTTTCAGCTGCAGTTTTGCCCAAAAGAAAACAAAACTTCATACACACTGTCTGTTCTTTTTTATTAGCCATCGCAAACATCGCCAAACGTGCTTGCAAACACCAGAAAAGAAATAGCCACAGGAAACAAATCAGTGAATCCAGAACCATACCACATGGCAGACTGGCTCAGAAAATGTGTTGACTTGTGAAACCTAGCGGCACAATGTGCAACCACATCCAGTTTGTGCACTACATTTGAATTCTGTTTTTTTGGGGGAGCAGACAGCCCCTCGTATACACATAGAGTATATACACATTGCTGAAAAACATGTATTCATACACACAACTCACAATGTGTGTGTGTGTGTGTGTGTGTGTGT
>VCCN01003983.1:1455967-1468390 GCA_006491835.1 Architeuthis dux
TCTGTTTATTCATGAAAAAATACCTCTTTTTTCTTGGTTATATAATTATATCTGCTTTTCCATAAAACAAATACTCCTCTTTTTTGGTTATATAATTACATCTGTTTATCCTTAAAACAAATACTCTTTTTTTGGTTATATATTTATATCTGTTTATCCTTAAAACAAATACTCCTCTTTTTTTGGTTATATAATTATATCTGTTTATCCATAAAACAAATACTGTTTTTTTGGTTATATATTTATATCTGCTTATCCATAAAACAAATACTCCTCTTTTTTTGGTTATATAATTATATCTGCTTATCCATGAAACAAATACACCTCTTTTTTTGGTTATATATTTATATCTGTTTATCCTTAAAACAAATACTCTTTCTTTGGTTATATATTTATATCTGTTTATTCATGAAAAAATACTCCTCCCATTTGGTTATATATTTATATCTGCTTATCCTTAAAACAAATACTCTTTTGTTGGTTATATAATTATATCTGCTTATCCCTAAAACAAATACTCCTCTTTTTTGGTTATATAATTATATCTGCTTATCCATAAAACAAATACACCTCTTTTTTTGGTTATATATTTATATCTGTTTATTCATGAAAAAAATACACCTCTTTTTTTGGTTATATATTTTGTATCTGCTTATCCATAAAACAAATACTCCTTTTTTTTTGGTTATAAAATTATATCTGTCAATTCATGAAAGAATACACGTCTTTTTTTGGTTATATCTGTTTATCCATAAAAAATACTCCTCTTTCTTTTTTTAAAAATATTTGTATCTGTTTATTCATGGAAGAATACTCCTCTTTTTTTGGTTATATATTTATATCTATTTTTCCAGGAAAAAAATGACTCTTTTTTTCTTTTTGTTATATTTAAATCTGTATCTGTGTAATTCTTTAAAATGTGATACTCCCTTCTGCTATTCCTGAAATCTCCCACTTATCAAATTGGCCCTGTGTTAGGAAAACAAATGTGATATTTTTTTGTCTTAATTTTCGAGATGAGGAATTATCAATATACATTGATTTATTCAAACTGTTGTCATTTTCTTTGTTGTTTTTATATTCACAACGTTTAGGAGGCTGTACCCTCCAGCCTTCTTCAGATGCCTGTTGTATTCTGTAACGTTCAGTCTGAAATTCTGAGAACATTACCAATATGACAGGCAACTGAAGCAGGCGGGAGTACAGCCTCCGAAATGTTGTGAGTATAAAAAAAACCAAGATGAGGACAACAGTTCAAATAATTCAATGTAAAATGTGATTTTGTATGTGTTCATTAGAAACCGTCAACCAAAACTGTCAAAATAGGTTTCTTCAGTTTTCAAGTCAGTCCGGCTGGCTGGCTATGTATGTATCATGTGTACAGGTCCCCCCATTGGAGCTAGAGGGCTGAACATTTAAACATTTACTCCTTATGTCTAGAAAAAACAATGTTTTTGTTTTTTTAAATTCTACCTCTGAATAGGTTTTTAGTGGGGGGTTCAATTTACAATGTAAGTTTATGCTAAATTGATCCCTAGATTGTGCCTGCTTGTTTTTTGAAAATTTGGATTTTTTTTAGTGATCTAACAAAAGGTGAGAGAAGTAACTCATTCATTGATCAGCCCTTTTTTAAATTGATCACCCCCAACAGTGCATGCTGCCAAAAGATATTGGTCGCATGACTGTTTCTATTGAGTGACTAAGCAGACCAGACTTCCCATTGCTCAGGTTGAGTGCAGAAAGCTACTTCAGAGTGGCAGTCAGTACATTTGTGTGCTTGTAAAATTTCATTAGTTCTACCCCCCCCCCCCACCTCTTGCAAATTTTCTTTCTGCCTCTATCAAGTTTTTAGTTTAGATAGTGTTTTTTTTCCCCTAAGTAAAAGTGATTTCCTCACCGATCGTATTGGTATACACGTGGTCTTAGAAAGATCTCAAGGTTTCTGCATCTTGCTGCTAACGTTAATAGGTATGCAAGCTCTGGTAGCTCAATCTGTAGAACAGTTGCCATAGATAGGCAGGCTTCCTGAGGTAAAGGGATGCGAGTTTGAGTCTCGCCTGGAGCTTATTCCTTATTTCCAAGCTGCACTGTTTACTCACTACCATAGATTGACAGTCTGAGTAGTTGCGTTGTAACGCAACAAAAATTAAGATGAAGTCGCAGATTAATAATGACTGACAATGCTTCAGCCAATAAAATATATATCAAGACTAGCATTCCAAGGGAAATTATGAACCATCTATATATGCTTCTTATTACATTGTAAATTAAACAGTGGTGGTCGGCAGTGATCACTAAAAAAGTCCAAATTTTCAAAAAACAAGTGAGAATGCTGCTGGACACAAACTAAAGGATCAATCTGGCAGAAACTTACATTGTATATTGAACCCCCCTTTAAAAAACTATTTAGGGGGGTAATTTTCAAAAAACAAAAAAAGTGTTTACCCTACTCACTGAGGGGAGTGTGTGTGCAAAATTTCAAGTTTCTACTATGAACAGTGAGGACTGGCGAAGTCCGAATACATAGATAGATACATAGATGAAATCAAATGATGGATAATTTTATATACGACAGAATATGATAATTATAAAGATATTTATTAGATTGCTCGTTTAGCAGTCGCTCACACTGGCGCCGGGTAAATATAAGTTCTCAACTAATAAATGTCTTTATAATTATCACATAGATGGATATAAATGTCAGAACACATGAATAACCTAAACCAGCAACAGTATTTAAACCAGTGTTGTGGGTAGCAGTGATTAATAATATTGCTATCTTGATAGAAGTTAAATAGCTGAATATTCCCTGTGCCTCTGGGCAATTCAGCACCCTGGGACCCTAAGATTTGTTCTTCATTGATGAAGTGTTTGTTGGCTATCAAGACATTCTTTATCTCATTTCATTATTCTGATGGTCTTATCAAAGTCTTATGAAGTCACTTTAAAATAGTTGCAGTTCCCAAGGACTTCTTACCAGAGGTTGGGCTAAGGGTTACTTTTGACTGTAGAAGCCAGTTCTAGTGGGAAACTTGCTAAATATATTTCCTATTATTTCCTTGAGCTTTTTTATAATATCTTGTGCCGTTTTGATGAAATCCAGTATCAGTTTTTCAGTCCGCAAAAGCTAGAAAGGCTTGTGTATATGTGTGCTTTTAAAATTAGCCATATTAAGAAAAGATATGTATTTTGATTAGGATCTTAATTAGAAAATTACTTTTGATAGTAACATTTTGAGGGCACAATCAGAATTAAGCCTAGTAGACATTTTAGGGCTATTTTTGAGGAGAGTAATAATTTGGTTTTTGCTTTATTGTCATGTTTACTGCTGAATGTGGTTTAAAAATCTTTTTTTTAAATTTAAAAAACTGGTGTCAGGAAAGAAAAAGACAAATCCAAGACTGTGACTGTTTTTATTTCTTCTTTTATTGCCTCCATTGTTCTGGATGATGTAGATCTTCCACTGCACTTGAAAGGTAAATTGATTCCTATTTCTCAGAAACACTGTCTTTCCAATATGACCAATGTTATTCTTATTGATCTCATTCTCATTGTTTTGTTCCTTTAACAAAAAACTTTTTCATTGCTTTTGTTATCCTTGCTTTTATTACCAGAGCAGTGTTACTTTTTATCACAGATTATTATCCCCACATTTTTATACTCAATATCAACCATATTGTATTATTATTATTACTCAGTGTTTAACTTGGAATTTATTATTGTTATTATCTTTCTTGTTGTAGAAATTATCACCAATTGTTATCTTCATTGAGAAAAGCATTATTCAGTTGATTTTGTCACCCTTATGATTACTTGTTATTCTCCATATTAATAACATCAAGTGGGATAACTAAACTTTCCGTTTACTTCATCTGCTTGATTCAAGTTAGATCTTCCTTTCTTATGCGTCACAGGGCTCCTCTAATATTATTCCCTGTGCTCTACTGCTCAGCTTTTCTCAAAAATGCACTGTGAAATAAGTTTAATGCAACTTGAAAAGAAGAAACTGAATTTTTATAAACCAAAAATAAATTCTGCTAATAGTGCAGTTGTCTGCCCTTGTTGAAGAAACTGAATTTTTGCCTGATATTTTGACAAGAAATCTTTTCCACATTCCACATCATTTTTCATTTAGTGAAGAAACTTTTACATAAGAAAAACAAGAAAAATTGTCCATCATTCCATTTTTATGGCTGCATTATGAAAAAAGCTAGTTAATTAATATTTTAGCACAGAAATATCTTTGTGGGTCCAATTATACAAAACATCACTTTGAAAAAGGTTTATTTTTATTGAAAAGTATACACCAAACAAATTGTCCCTGTTACCTCGTACAAAACTGCAGATTAGACGGAAGGAAGGATCCAGTCTTGTTTGCATGGGATCACGGATTCAACTCATACTTACCCACTTGATGATAGAATTGATTGTCTACTCTCCTTTTTTTTTCTGTTGATATTAATATTATTAACACTGTTGATATTCTTTTAATTATAAGTCTTTGTTAATTAAATTAATAATGATTGTTTTTTACCTCCACACAAGAAACAGAACATAAAAACAATTTGAAAAAACACCACTCTACTGCCATTTGTATTTTTGTCACATTTTCATTATTGAATGAATATTGTCCGATATATCAAACATGATGATTATCTTAAAACCTGGGGAGTGAAATCACGTTACAAATCAGTACTGTGAGGTGGAGTTGTCTCCCTTCTTATAACAACTGTTGCCACTCTGACCAGAACAGGGATTGCCAAATCCGGCTCATTGCCTCATTTCATCTGGCCTGCCGACTTCATTGAATATGTGACGTTGCATACAAACATTCCTTGTTTCAATTATCTATCTCTGGTTACCGAACAATAAAATCCAGTATTGAAAAATAGAGCAAAAGTCTTTTACAATTGATAGTAATGGATGTTTATAATGGAAAACATTAAAGTAATTAAAAAAGACAAATTGTTCTCATAGCCTTGTATGATCATAGTTTCATTTTTTTTTAAATCGTCTTGGCCCACATGACATGAAATTATTTCTAACCCTGCCCACTCCCCAAAAGGTTTGCTGACCCCTAGAAGAAGATTTACTACAAGTAGTCGGACAACGTCAGAGTGGAATTGAAGATTTTTTTATGATATTGTTTTCTAAGATATGTAAGGCCCCATACACCAAAAATAAATTCTACTAATAGTGCAGTTGTCTGCCCTTGTTTCAAAGTGTAAGGCCCCATACACCAAAAATAAATTCTGCTTATAGCACAGTTACCTTGCTTCACACACAATTACACAAGCATCGTTTTAGCGGATGTCACATGATACACACAAACTAGTGACGTCACGCGCACAGATACAAAGAAGTTCCCAAATGAAAATAAGATATTTCTTAGAATGTCTCAATAAATGTGAAGCTTTTTTGAAAAATACTCCAATAATTTTAATTACTAGTATTAATGATGGGTAAAGAAAGTTTATATACATAATTACATTTGTATTTAATATGAAATATAGGCTTAGCCTATAGAGCCAGCCATATATATATATATATTGTCACATGATTCTTTCCTGGCGTAAGCAGTAAGATTTAATAAGGAATTTAATGATAGCAAGAATATTTTCATTCTGTGTTCCATTCTCTGCGGAGCACCATGGCAAGAGTAAAATCAGAAATTGGATTATTGGCAAATCTCGCGATGGACGGGATTTCATGGGTCAGTAAGGAAAACATTGCTCCAGTCATAATAGGGTCTCCGCTATGGCTCGGCTCTAAGTAAGTAAAATGCTGAAAGTGTAGATTTTGGTTGGCCTATGAAAGAAAGAAAAGAGAATCCTATTGGCCTGTTTAGACCAACAATTTTATTTTTAAGACTAATGGTGAGTAAATGCTTTCATATAAAATCTGTTTTCTGTCAGCCCCAAAATAACTGATCCATACCACATTCTATGGTGACTAGTCCATGACCTGTCTCTTTGCTGACAGTTATCATAAGTGTACGACAACAAGCTTGGATGATGGCTGCTACTGATACTATAAGTGTGACAGGCACAGTAGGAAGGGAGAGGAAAGAAAAGAAAGTTAATGAGAAGTGAAACAAAGATATCATTTATTATCAGCCTAAGTGATCACTCTGGCTTCCGAGGGCGCTCTGTATGGCTTTTATCGGGTTCGAACACTCACGCTGGTATTCCAGCCCGCCACCTGAAACTCAGGGTGTTAGTCAATATTCTGTTTATGACTTTTCAACACCTGGTGTGTCTTCCTGCAGTTTGGGTCTTGGTCGATATCCTGTTTATAACTTTCAACACCTGTGGGGGTCAAATCTGTAACCCCCACCCACGGCTGCCTAAATATCCAACATAAAGATATCATTTATTACCAGTAAAAATTGATCTAAAAAATGAATAACCCCAACCCCTAACTCTAACAATAAACTATTTAATTAATCAGTACAAACCTTTGTATAAAACCTTTTTTTATGAAAAGTTCTATGTAAAGAGTTAATTGTAAACAACACTGTTTCAAGGGCAGAAACTAAGCACCTTTGTCTTGACATCCTTTTATACCTTAGAATCCAAGGGCAATAACTCATGTTAACACATCTCACTTTCTTCTTTTTCACTTCTGATATTTTTAAGGTGTCAATAATACACATGCAAATCTGTCCCAGTGTAATCCACTAGTCTCTACTAACAGTGTGCATGCGCCTCTCTTGGTGAGGCAATCAGCAAGTTGTTGAGATGTCGCCACCCATAAAATGCTGGTCACCTCTCCTTTGTCCAGCAGGTCTCGCAAAATGGCCACTTCTATCCTTAATCTTCGATCTTCAAGATTTTTTGAAGAGTGAACAGCATTAAACAGACTTTTGTTGTCAATTATACAATTGATTCTGGCACAAAAATTAAATATATTTCTACAATATGACGTAATTGAAATATTGACCATCCTTCCGTTTTTAGTCTTGCATTTTGATGTTCGCTTCTGAATTCAGGGACCAAAACTGCTGCTTCTCTTCTTTCTAGTCCCTCTTTCTCTTCAGCCTCCTATTTAAGTCTCTCTTTTCACTGAGAAGTGATTTCCACGGCAGAATTTGCTAGATCAGTCATTACATATGACAATCACATGATTTTTGACACTAAAGATTTTGTTAGTTTTCCTGCAAGTACAATCTTAGGGAGCAACGGTTGTGACCTCAAAGGCTGTTACTCTAACTAGGCCTCCATCTTGGGCAAGTTTTTCACCCCTATGGTCAGTCCATTTGTTCTTGTATAAGCCATACTACCTAGAAGGGCTTTTGTAGACACAACACATTTCCTTCAGTCTTATTAAATCAGATCTTGTAACCTTCATTAACCCAGTGCAGGGTTGTTGGGGTACATCATATGATTTGATCATGGGTGTGTCAAGGGCGAGATAGCCTGACAGAGCCCATCTCTCTTCAGGCTGGTTTTGGAATTAGAGCTGCTCATCTCCTAGACTGGCTGCCAATCATAGCTAGAGAGCCCAGTTTGCCCCACCATTCACCCATAGCTGGGAGGTGGGTAGAAGAAATGGATGCATGCCTTTCCCAAGGGTATTAGTGCAAAGAGAACACAAACTGCCTCAGCTGGAGCTTGAACTCTGCTCACCAATTCCATTCTCTGTACCATTAACTGTTTGGTCACTCTGAACCTCTATGATGCATGTCTATGACGTTAGAGACAACTCATTTTCCCAGCTATTAACAGTCACTTTATAGGACTTTGCTCACTATTTGCAACCCCAAGCTAAAGAATCCCTACATGCCCTGATTTTAAAGTCAGAGACAAACCAATCAAGCAACAAAGACTAGTAAACCACTAATCCACTAATCCTATGGTTTATTTACTGAAACATCACATTATTTTCAACTGCTCCTAAAATTAATAACAAAATGTTCATGTCTTTCTTACACCATAATTATTTTAACTATAAGCATTTTTACATAATATTGTTTGCATTTTTAACTGAGTAGACATTTTAACTGGACTGTGATAAATGAAAACTAAATACTCAATTGAATTATCGTTTTATTATTTACTTTTGTTATATGAGGTATTGTAAACCATTATTATTAATTTTTTTACTTCTATTTTCCTAAATCTTAATTTTTGTACTGATACTACTAGTACAGAAACCAAAACAAACATGGTGCTGGAGAGATCAGGATAGAGGGTATGTTTAAAGGTTAGATACAATCTTCTGCAAGCCATCAAAGTTCTCGTAGCTCAGATGGTAGAGCAGCTGGTGTGTTTAACCAAGCTTCCCAGAGGCAACTGAGAGCTTATTCTTTATTTCTGATCCGCGCTGTTTACTCACTGTCGTAGATCGATGGCCTGAGTTAAGTTGTGATAAAAAAACAATTAAAAATTAAGATGAAGGGAAATAGTAGTCAAAAATTAATAATAATTGTACACAATTGAATGCTTGTTTATTTTGACTGTACATTCCTTCTTTTTATTTCTCTGCATTTTGACCAATGCATTCTCCAGCCCTCTCCAGGCTGCAGGGTTTGTTATTGGTATAAACAGGATTAATTTGTTATTAATCTTCATTTGGTCATATTATACAAAGCCTGCATTTCCAAGTTGCTCAAACCAAAGCCTGTTGCTATTTGTGCCCCACAGCATCATGATGGGCAGACAGAATTATGCACATCTAACAGATCAGTTTCTGGGATCAGCTCTGTCCAAGCCCCTTCCACCTAAAAACTTTGCTGTCCCCAATTTGAGCCATTCTCTACACCAAAAGAAATTGTCATTACTTTCCTAATAAATCTGTATATCAGAAGTGTTGGAAAGTAGAAATATAGTTTTGGTATTTCTATTCACTAAAGTAAAAAGGAAACTAATATCATATGATGAGACTTGATTTTTTTTCCTTGGTGTGGGTGGGTGGGGGGTGTATACAATTTTATATTGAATTTCCACTAAGGTCTAAGCCTTTTTTTTTAAATTTTGAATTTCAAAGGTGAAATGATACAAGTGTTGAGTTTGATTCATTTTCTTAAATAAAGGCATTTTTTTCTCCAACTCGTTTCGTGGTATGATCTGCTTTATAACATTTTGATTTCTGCTTTGTTTGCGTTTTTTGCAATGGTGAAAAAAAAAGGTCCAATAATAAAGATTCTTGTTTTTTTCATTTGTGATTCATTCTCGAGATTTTTTCTGCAAATTCCTCTTTCTTTTGTCTTCTCTTTTTCTTGATTTATAAAAATATATATTATTATAAACATTTTCTTTATTGTTGGTACAGAAATGACGATTTGGTCGATTTATATTTGATTCTGTTGACAACATTTGTTTGTGGCTGTTGATGCCATTTGTGGAAAAGAAAAACAAAACTGTATAAGAATGTGATTGTATTTTAATAAAGTGCTATTGTATTGATTGCTGCATTATTTTTTATTTTAAATAAGTTCATGACAAACCTGGAAGTTCAGGTCCAGGGACATTCCTTTCAGAGGGATTTCAATTCCATGACCAGAATGCAATCAAGGAATCTGACACACCTCTCAAAGACTTCATTCCACGGATCTCTCATCTTGGTCTTTTCATTTTTTAGAAGAAGCAATTCAAACAGAAAAATGGTTATTTTCATGTGATGCCTAATTTTATAAGTATTAAATCCCTGACCATTTGCAGAATACAGCAGATATAGCTACCTCCCAAACTTTTGACAGAAAAGCGATGTGATGAACCCCCCCCCCAAAAAAAAAGGCCAAAACTATAGAAATTATTTTTATTGTAAGAAATCTTTGTCCCATTCCTTAGAAGGAAGAATGCAGAACATTTTGAAATGAAAATTATTTGTTTTCCATGTTTAGAACAGGAGATTTAAGATGTAATATCCGTAAGGAAAGAGACTGTCTCTTACTGGTGTCTTCTTCCAGTGGTTCAAAGCAACAACAAAAAGGAAAAGAAGAGGGCCGTCCTTTTGTAAAATTCATGCAGATTTTAAAATTCTACCAACACAAACTGTCTCAACTCGGTTCACCGATTCCATTCTCTGTGCTGTTAACCGTTAGGCCACTTTCACCCCCATCTTGTGAAATATAGAGGGTTATCAATAAGCTAATCAGTTATGAAAGCCTGAAAATCAAAATGAAGCCAGTCCTCTGCTCCGTGCCATTCACACTCCAATTTTCAAGTCGAGAAATAATTTAGTCTTTCCTTTGTCCTTTTCAATATTCAGCAATAAAATGTCAATCATTTCACTTATTCTCTCCCACAATCAACGCAGACGTTTCACAGACATTTAAAAAAAAAGATTTGAAAAATATTAGATTTGCGATTTCAGTCCAGTTTCTTTTGGAGGCGGAATAATCTTGCTTTCAAAAAAGATGGCCGTCCATAAATAGAAAACAGTTTAAATAGCAGATGTTTTCAAGAAAAGACGTGTTTTTCTTCTTTTTCTTCTTTTTTTAATAACGGAAAAAAACGAAAAAAAAATCGAATCCAACGTTACTCACAATTGGAAAAACATTGGTTATTTTTCTTTAGTCCACATCACACTAAATGATTATAGCTATTACAGTTCACCGTATCTTTGTTAGTTTGCTAAGTAGATGTAAATAAAAAAAGTTAAAAGCCCCAACACAAATTACCCTTTGCCATGACTGAATGCCTAACCTTAACCCTAACCCTAAACATAGGTTATTATCGCGATGATACAATAACAGCCGAGTTGCCGAAAAGTCCTTAACTTTTTAAAAATGTACACTTATTTAGCAAAAAGACCCAAAACCTTTTAGTTTTAACATCGTTTGCTCTCAAAATAAACATCTTTAAATAACGTTATTCAATAGTTTAGTGCAGTGGTGGGTGGGGAGGATTTGGGTAGTCCAAGGGAGGAATAAGGCTATTAGCTAAAAATAAAAGTCCAGTCTAGAGACAGGGTTTTCTGCACTTCTATCTATCAAGTCGAAGGCTCGAAATAAGCTCCAAGTTGATTTAAGATGTAACTCTCTCACTAATAGACCCACAAATCAAAGAACTAGTAGTAAAAAAGCAAGAACAGAGATCACATTGATGTGTATATCAGTTATGATAGCAGAATTTTTAATTTGTAATAATTTGAATTTGAAATGATATGTTCCTAATCATTTTCGCTTGCTTTCTTTGAGTAACAAATATATAGCAGCAGCTGTAGAATTATAATATTAAACTAATTCTTAGTACGAAGCTGTCTAATTATACATAAAATAAAGTTATTATTTGAAAGTATTCTTTGTTGCAACTTACTTAAATGGAAGGGGTGGGGAATACTAGTAATCATATTGACAAAAGTGGGGATCGAAAAGGTTGGGAACCACTGATTTAGTGGATCGGATTTCCTGATAATTGCAGTTTAGTTCCCGCTGCCCAAATCAGTGAGATGTTAGCATAAACACCCACAGAGGACATTATATGATATATAAACCATTCTTATTTTATTGATACAAGTATATGTGCGATCATTAATGTCAAGAGTACGAGTGTGATCTGCTAATGCTATAAAAGTGTGCGAAGACAACTTATAAACAGTTCTGGTTGACATAGCTGCAACGTTCTTTTTGTGTTTAGTGCCTTTGTTCGTTTTGTTAGTCTTTCTGTTCTAGCTGTGTGAGATTAGAATGCGTTTGATTCGTAACCGTGTTTAAGCGTGTTAAGAAAAGAAGACGGAACAAGATAACACGTGTGCCAGGGCTGTTCTCCTGGTAAGAACTAATTGCTTAATTAGTTGTATAATATCCTTTACTCTAGTCTTTTCTCTGATAAACATTACAATAGCCAACAGTTATTAGCATGCCAGTGAATATCAGGATGACCACATTACCAGCATCATGTACAAACCCCCTTTTACCCTTTCTTTTCTATGCAACACATAAATAAAATATCCCAACATTGCCTTTACTACTACAAAGCAACTTACGCCCAAAGTAACTGACAACCCTAAGTTAGCTTTATGTTATCTAAGTTTATTTACTTGTAAAGTCTGGTTATATAAAGGTTTTGCTTATTACCGAATTTATGTGTTCGCATATTTCTTTTTAATTCATGATCTTCATTTACAGATTCTTTATTTTACGTGAAAAACACCCTTTGTCGGCAACCTGCTAACATTGCTTTTGTCGGCTTTTCACCTCCAAACATTCACACCATATTATGACCTTCCATAGATCTCTCAGTTGAGAACCCTTTAGGAAAAAATATCCCCCAAATAGGCGCCACAGGATTCCCGCCTAAAACTACCAAGATAAGATCTGACATCAATATTCGAGCTGTCAACACTAGGCTCCAGGATTTCCTAACCAATCAGAGAATATTTTCGCACATAAGCAACGCTTTTACAATACACACCAGAATAGCATGGATGTTTTATCTCCACGACGCTCTGTCGGAGACATTGCTAATTCTCACACAT